>JAJIBD010003442.1:117500-293133 GCA_021461705.1 Cryptotis parvus | reverse complement strand
CCCAGCCGCTGGAGAGGAAGCTCATCACTGCAGGACAGACAGCAATTGCAAGAGGACAAAAGTGGCTCTGTCGCAGCCTCCGTGAATGAGGGGAGGAGTGAGGAGTGAGGGGCCGTGGGGCGCGTACAGGGCGCCATGCTGGGTGTCGCCCACCAGCCAAGACCTGGCGTCGCCTTTCCAGTGCCGGGGGCCTCTTCAGCGACAGGTCAGGGGCTGAGGGGCCCACTGCTCTGTGCAAAGCTCACAGAGGTTTCCCTGGACACACCCTTCCCGCCCCAAGTCACAGTATGTGTTCGGCAGGGGATGAATAAATAGGTTGTCTACACCTGAGAAAAACCCACTCATTCTCTATTCTGGTTGTCTACACCCTGCAAAAAAACCCCACTCAGTCCTTATTCTGGTTGCTTCCCCCCTGCGTTACAGTCCTTCATGACTGGGCAAAGGCGCTCTGTCATTGGTAGTGGAGGGCGGAATGGGCCCCCTGAGGCAGGACTCCGCCGTGCTGTGTTAGTCGGAGAAATAGAGCCACTGATGGACCCTAAAAGCGCAAAACGCCGGAGCCCCCGTCACTCCGCTCACTGCAGCTCGTGAGGTAAAGACAGCTACAGCCCCTGTTTCTAGAGGGGAGACTGAGACACAGAGAGGTCAAGGAACTTGCTCCAGGTCACATAGGTCCGAGGAGGAAGAGGCACAGCCATTTGAATAGTAGAGACAGGCAGGCTGAGGAGCTCTGCTCAGGGGCGCTGGAATGGGTCTGGGGCTCTTGGGGTTTGGAGGAGGAGGAGGAGGGTGCTGAGGACTCAGGAGTCGGGAGAGCAGCTTCTGGGAACTTGACGGTGTCCCAAAAGTTCACCTGGAGCTGCCTTGGACTGGCGTCACCCCTGCAGATGGCAGTCAGCCCCGCACCCTGCAGCTGGCAGTCAGTCCCGCCCCTAGCTGGCAGTCAGCCCCGCCCCCTGATGCTGACAGTCAGCCCCGCCCCTGCAGCTGGCAGGTCAGCCCCGCCCCCTGATGCTGGCAGTCAGCCCCGCCCCCTGATGCTGACAGTCAGCCCCGCCCCCTGCAGCTGGCAGTCAGCCCCGCCCCTGATGCTGGCAGTCAGCCCCGCCCCCCTGATGCTGGCAGTCAGCCCCACCCCCTAGCTGGCAGTCAGCCCCGCCCCTGATGCTGGCAGTCAGCCCCGCCCCCTGATGCTGGCAGTCAGCCCTGCCCCCTGATGCTGGCAGTCAGCCCTGCCCCCTGATGCTGGCAGTCAGCCCCCGCCCCTGATGCTGGCAGTCAGCCCCGCCCTGATGCTGGCAGTCAGCCCTGCCCCCTGATGCTGGCAGTCAGCCCTGCCCCTTGCAGCTGGAAGTTACCTACTTCCTCTGAAGCTGGAACCACCAAACTCAATTTTAATTTTGCCGCTGGTATTCCCCAGGCACTTCACTCTTCCTTTCCTTGGAAAGTGTTGGGAATAAAGTTCAGGGGTTGGTGCAATGGCTCAGTGGGTGGAGCATTTGCCTTGCACACGGTTGACCTGGGTTCAATCCCTGGCATCCCATAAGATCCCCCTGAGCACCGCCGGAGTAATTCCTGAGTGCAGGAGGAGGTGACGCTTTAATGGTGAATACTTTGCAGGTAGGGGAAGCCAGAGGAGCACAGTGGACTCCAGTTGGAAAGTCTGTGGCTGCGAGGAGACTAATGCTCAGAATGGCGTGAGATGAACAGGTGGGAGGAGAGGGAATGATTGCGTCGGGTGCGGCCGATCACACACGACTTGTGTAGAGGACTTGGGTGTCCCAAATGCCAACCGTACAATGAAGATTTCCGTATATTGTCTCACTTGCGGGTGGGTCTCAGGAAGGCAGATGGAGGAGTGCGGGGTGAGGCAGGAGAGGGCTGATGCCTACCCAGGGGTCACCTTGGCAGACTCATCTCCAGCAGGAAGTCTGCGGCCTCATGTAGAGAGCCCAGAACCCCAGGAAGGGTGGAGGGGCGAGGAAGGGGTAGATGCAGGGTCTCCTATCCTGCTGCCCTGGCAGGTTTGCTCAGAGATGTCCCTGGGGCAGTGCCACCTGTGAGGTGCCTGGATCTGCGCGCTGACCACGTGGCCACTGTTCCATCACCACAGACGGCCCCAGAGAACAGGAGAAGCGGCCGCCTTGCACTCGCTGCGCTAGAGGCTTAAAAATATTTGCCCTCCTTACTGCATCCCTAACTGGCCCTGTCTCCTAATCACCTCAAATCCAGGGTTTCAGCCTCTTTGTGGAATTAATCCCTGAGCCCAGGGGCCCTGGGAAGGATGGTGGATAGAGAAAATCTTCATTCACCCCATGAGGCAGCTGACTGTAGTGGCCATTGGTGGGAGCCCTGGAGAGGACACTGATGCCTGCCCACCCACTAGGCTAGGGGCTTGGCACACACGCCTTGCTCTGCCCTGCAAACCTGCCTGGTTCCTGCATCACTGTTCCTAGGGCGTCTCAGAGGTCAGAACTGCCCCAGACCACAGGAAGTGTCCACCACAGTGAGGTGGACTTTGAGGAGTGGTGAATAGCCCCACCAGCAGGTCTGTCCTTGCTTCCTGCCCACCTGCGTAGTTTAGCCTCAGTGGTCTGCAAGCATGCGTGTAGACAGGTTGAAACCCACGGGACTAAGGAAGGCCTTGGCTGTAACTGCTGCCCAGGCGCTGTAGGTAGGCCAAGTGCTCTCCCGCCTCTGCACCCTCACAGTGTCCTTTTAATATTGACCATTAATATTGACCATCATAAGGCAGTTTCACTCAGGCATCCATCCATCCACCCAACCACCCATCCAGCCATCCATCCATCCATTATCTAGCCACCCATCCATCCATCCACCCACCCATCCACCCACTCATTCACCCACTCATTCCACCCAACCACCCATCCACCCACTCATTCACCCATCCATTCACCCTCCATCCATCTATCCACCCACCCACCTATCTACCCACCCTTCCACCCATCCATCCATCATCTATCCACCCATCCATCCACCCATCCACCCACTCATCCACCACCCATCCATCCATCATCTATCCACCTATTCGTCCACCAACCCACCCATCCACCCACCCACTCATCCATCTATCATCTACCCACCCATCCATCATTCCATCCACCCATCCGTCCATCATCTGCCCACCTACCCATCCATCCATCATCCATCCACCCATCCACCCACCCATCCATCCATCCATCCATCCATCCATCCATCCATTCATCCATCCATCCATTCAACCATCCATTCAACCATCCATTCATCCACCCATCCATTGATCCATCTATCCATCCATCCACCCACTATCCATCTACCACCCATCCATCCATCCACCCAACCATCCATCCATACACCTACCCACCCATTCATCCATTCATCCATCCATCATCCACCCATCCACCCATCCATCCATTCACCCACCCACCCATCCAACCATCCATCCATATACCCATCCACCCATCCATCATCCCCCAGATATGTACCTCCATTTTCTTGGGTGGATCATTGGAGGCAGGAGTGAATCATGGGAGTTCTGTGCTTCCAGCTGATAACAGAGTTCAGGAGGGAGTGGACTGCTTGATGTGGTTAAATGAATGAACTTCACCTGTTCCAGGCAGCGAGCATCTGTGTAATGAGAATGAGGTTCAGAATGACAAGTGGTGGGTGGATAGATCAGGTTTGTGAAATGAATGAGCAACCACGCCAGCGTCTGCATGTGAACTACAGCAGAGACAGATGCACCAGAGAGCTTGTAGGCTGTGAAGCAAGCTGCGCGCTGGACTTCCCAGAATTCCAGAATGTATTCTGGGCAGAAACCACCACAGACAGCTGTCCCTGTCACACTGCAGATCCGTCTGGGGTCCTGCTTTTGCCTCCCCAGTATTCTCTTTAAAACCTTGCTAAGCCGTCTGACCTCCTAAATGCATACCAGAAAGCTTGCCACCCTGACAACTGGTGATCTCTTTTATAGAAATAACCAGCTGGTCATAAAGACAGTCAGTTTCTACTTAGTGCACCTAGACTCTGGCTCCAAATGTGCTGTGCACAAAATATATAGCAGCAGATGAAATAGCTTCAGAGTCTGTCTTCTGAGAGTTAGACTCCAAGAGCTATCTACAGCGATGGTCACAGAAATATGGCTTCTAATAGCCCCAGCATCGTCGTGGTAATACAGGGCTTGGCTGTAAGGAATCAGCCACACAATAGAATATTCTTCTGCTGCTATTCAGAGCAATGGCATGAAAAAACCTCTCATGGACACGTCCCAAGATGCTCGCTCTGTAAGTTCAGAAAGAAAAACAAACCAGCAATTGGCACACAGTGGCATCTCCAGGGTGAACTCAATTCTGTGGACTGCCAAGCATTGATACAAACATATTGGAAAACTCGTGGCCCAAAATGAATGAAATGATATAGAGTGTTTATGGCTGGGCCATGGTGGATAGTTGACATTTCTATAGTTTTGTTTGTTTTCCAAATTCTGGTTTTAACCATGAGAGTGAGTCTATGTTGCCTGAATAATAATATGTTGTAAAAAGAACCTTCAGAGCTGATCTTCCCTTCTGAAAGAGAACCTTGGCCCTTCCTTCCCTCCTCTCTCTGAGAGATTGCTACTGCCATGTTCGGTGTGTTTGGTGCTTAGGGAAATAATGGCGTCAGTCTTGCTAAGTCTTCGGGAATGATAAAACAGGAAACTCTGGAGCTGTGAGCTGGTTAACCTTAGCTCTTCAGTCGACCATGACCTATTTATCTCGAGGGACCACTAACCCTGGGAGTATGTGTATAGCAAGAGAGACAAATGTCAAACCAAGCCCCTCTCTCCCTTCCCCTCCAAACTCTGACGTACAAACACAATCAAATAAGTTGTGTTGTCTTAATACCCTACCAGCAATGCACCCCCAGACTTGGGAAGTCATAGACTCATTGTACACTTGGCATTTGTGTGGCTGAGGGCAGACCTGCCTGTCTGTCCACCAGATGCCACAGAGGCTGTTGAACACAGCTTCACCTGCCACACGGGGACCAAAGAAGCTGAAATGGAAATAGAAGCGATTGCCTTAGGAGGTCAGCTGATGTCTGAATAGAGCAAGAAATCCATCAGCCTACATCTTTGTGCAAAGAGCTTGGTCAGGCCACTGGGGAGCTCTAAAATGAAGTGACGTAACCGAGCAGGGAGGTCACTGGCTGTGCAGAGGCCGTGAGGCACTGCCAACTGTGGCCCTGACCCGTAACGTCACATCCCTGCATCCCTGCACCATGTGCCCCTCTCTGACTCATTCGAGTGAGCCAAGCAAAACTCTGTCACATGCAAGTCAGCTGGGAACATGGAATGGTCTAGAACTGCTGCTTGACTTCAAGCAGAGGGGCCCGGCTGCACACCCCGTTTAATCCCACATAAAAAGATTTCCGCCCTCCTGTCACTGTGCACTGGGCAGGGTTACGTCCGCCGCTGGGGAGCAGAGCTGATGGGCCCGAGAGGGTCAGGCTGGAGATGAGCAGAGTCACGGTGCAGGAGCCAGGCGGGACATCAGAGAAATACTAACAGGGGCACCGAGACACACACGTCTGTTTCTCATGGGCCAGGCTTCCTGGGAGTCAGAGCAATGGGGAGGGTGCTCCTAGCACCGTAGACTCACACAGAACCACTGTGGAAACGATGAAAGCAGGCGAGATAACAGAGCCCCGTGACCTGGATTCACTGGGGGCATCAGTAGCATCTCCCGTCCCATTCATTTCATCACCCAGGACGGAGGGGGCACAGGCTTCCCATCCTGGGCCTAGACCATTGGTAGATTTGGTGGGGGGAGGGGGCAGAGGGAGCCTCCCCAGCACTATTGCGGGGCCCAGGAACCTGTCCTAGGAAGAGGAGGAAGGGGAGGAAGAGGAAGAGAAGGAGGTGAGAAAGAAGGAAGGACGAAGAGGAGAAGGAGGAGGAGATGAAAGGGAAGAAGGGAAGGGGAGTAGAGAGGAAGAGCCCCGCAGTGAGAAAAGATGGAGAGCGGCTCCCAGTGGGTCTCGGGCAACCCTCAGCGGGGCTCTGCCTGCAGCTGCAGCACAATCTTCTGGGAGGCCAGTGAGAGCTCACACGCGTAGGGCCTGTCCACAGAGGGTCGGATCCAGTAGGACTAGGGTGTGAGGCGCGGCATTCCTCCCATGCGTGCATTTTTATGGGGTCACACCCAGTGGAATTGGGGGTCTTGAGCTGGTGCAAGGTGTGGCCATACTGTGCTTTGACCAGCAACACACAGGGTCCACCAGAGGCACACCTGGAGGCACGCAGGGAACGCTTGTTGTTGGGATCCAACTTAGGACCTCGCCCTTCCTGGGCATGAGCCCTCCCGCAGGCGCCCCCTGGGCTCTGAGTCTGCATTACACACACGTCTCTGGTGTGTGATGCCTCGTCCGGAGAAGCCCTGAGAACAGAGGACGTGTTGCAGCTCCCCAAGGCCTGTGGACTCCTGGGCTGGGCACTGGGTTTACCTCTCTGGGTACTGGACGTCCCTCTCTGGGCACTGGACTTCCCTTCCTCCCTTCCTAAGCAATCGGGATTTCTGGCCTGGTGTCCTTCTTGCCCTCCTTCCTCCACCTCTTCTGGCCCCCAAGTTTCATCCTATTGGAGTCCTTGTGGGTTCCTCACACGGGACTCGGCGTGGATATCTCAGGGCAGCTGAGCTATGGGTCCCACGGGCACTCGGCACACACGTCACACGAGGAGGGCTCCGTGACACGCAGTGGGGGCTGCAGGCTGCTTTTCCTCGCAGCAGCAGGGTCTGAAGGCACAGACTGTTCCTTGCCACCTGGGCGGGTCACCGCAGCCCACACAGCACTATTGGAATTTCCTCTCCACGCTCCACCCGAGTCCACGGAATTGTGGCCCAGGGAACTGACGGCGGCCTCATCTGAAAGCTCCGCTCTTAACCCCGCTCTGAATTCCAGTGTGGGAGTTCCCATTGGCCCAGCAGCCGCAGGATGGAAAAGAAACGGGCAGGGCTTTGCAAGCAGCCCCCACTCCCAGGCCCTCCTCCCTGGTCTTCCACAGTTGTTCTGCTCTCTCGCGCCCAGCCTCTCACCACACACAGGCTTGTGGTTCCCCCCCAGCTGCTGGACCTAGGACAAAACGACTCGTGGAAGAGATTAACTATGACTCTGCTAGGGGTAGGGAGGCGGAGCTACCCGGGCAGTGCTAGGGGGTCACTCCTGGAACTGCTCAGGGGCCAATTGCAGTTCCAAGGGTCAAACCGTGGTTGGCCATGTGCAAGGCCAGCACCTTTGCCCTGTCCTGTCTCTGGCCCTGGTGGCTTCATTCTACATCTTGGCACTTGGACGTGGTCATCTATCTAAGAATTCCCTTGGTCGTGACCAAACCCTCAGCAGGGCTTCTAGCTCCATGGCAGTTTACTACATCCTCGGCAGTACGCTAAGCCTCGAGTGTGCCTGTGTTGTTTATGTGTGTGGCGTCCAAGTGTGTGTGCATGTGTTGGTGTGCTTGCTTGTGTGTGCATTTATGCATGTGTATGTGTGTGTCTGTGTGTGAGCACGTGTGTTTGTGTGTGTATGTGTGCATGCATGTGTGCGTGTAAAGTCATGGATCTTCTGGGTCTGGCGCAGGCTTTCCTGGCCCAGGCACAGTCCAAACCTCAAGCACCTCCCCTGCTGAGGCTGCCCCTGAGTTCCCCATTGTCTGGGCTTTGCTTGAGGGAACTGCAGAAGCCCTAGGGATCAGGAAGGTCAGAATCTGTCCAGGGGGACCCCATGAAGGCTCCACCAATGAGCTTGAGGCCTCCAGTTCCTCGCAGACTCCTGTGCTCTGGAGCACAAGGTGATGAAGATTTAAGACAGGGCCGTGGTCTTCAGACGGGGAGGCCTGAGCTGATTCTTGGTACACCGTGGACAAGATCCTGCCCTTCTCTGAAGCCCCATTTTTGGGCAGAGAAGGGAAATGAAAACCTTCCCATTTCTTCATGGTCTCTGGTTGTAGGAGAGGCTTCAGCAGATGCCTGACTGTCCAGTGAGACAGGCAGTGCGATGACCTGCTGCCTTCTTAGCTGTGGCACCTAAGCATAGCCCTGCCCGTACTCGGAGGGATCAGAAAATCACTGAAAAACAAGTGAGTGCAAATCTCCACTCACTGTAGTGACTGGGAAAACGGATCGTCTGGTCTGTTTTATTGGCTGGGTGCTCAGGTAAACTGCAAAGTCTGTTTTTTGTTCGAAACTCATTTCGTATTCCACAAATGTTTATTGTACAAGTCCCCGGGATGGAGGGGAGCGAGGGTAAATGAGAGGCTGTATTTGAACCCACCCGGGACCTGGGAGTGAGCAGATTCCCGACAAACGGAAAGGAAGTGCTTTTCTGCTTAAATCCCAGCGCCAGCCTTGTTTATTTTAGAAAACCATCCAGCGTCTTGGGAGACCCCCGTCACCTCAGTGAGTTAACAGAGTCAGGAGAGGGTGCAAAGAGAAGAGCTTCCCGCCCCGGATCATGCTGCGGAACAATGTTTAACACACAGCGCCGCGCCACACTGCTAGACCGTCAGCATCATCGTGCCCATGACACAGGATAGTCAGGATGCCAGGTGCTAGAGCGTAGTTGATCATGCAGACATTTCACGAACACATGGAATACTCATTCTATGGTCTAGTTATAGTTACATGGTTGTTATGTATTTCATGTTGGCACACTCACAGATTCTATCAGGATGTCAGTGTGTAAGCAATCCAGTAACGGGTGTGGTTTTATTTCACTGCCATATCTTTCTTTTTCATCTAGAAATGAGGGTTCTGGGGGAGACAGTGCAGCTGACCCCACACATGATCGCCCAGCACTGCCAAGAGCCCATAGCACCGACTCATGAGTATCCCCCATACTGCTGGGGTGCAGCCCACGACCACCCTGATCCCAGACAGAAATGATAAAATTCTACTAGAGACTGCATAATTTATGAAGCCAATACTTTATTCCCACTTTACAGTAACAAGGGAGCTAGAAATCTGCACCGACGATGAGGTGGGTTTCCCATCTCCCCCTCTCCCTCGCCTCTCATCCATCTATTTCCTGGGCTCTACCGGGCCAGGCTCTAGCCTGGGCCCTGGGGGTCCAAAGCCATGTGGGGCCAAGGTAGACCTGGAGAATGTCTGTCTTGCTCATTTTCTATCCTGGAAAGTTCTAGGTCTTGCTAGAGCTCACAGAAGGACCCATAGGTGGCCCTGGTGAGCAGCAGTGGCCCCTGTCCTGGAGGACAGGATGAAGCTAAGCACAGGATGAGGGAAACTCCTAGAAGAGGAAATTCTATTTGCAGATGGCAGGGCTGGGTGGAGATTTGAGCCACCCTGGCGATGCTCAGGAATATATGTGGTGCCAGGAATCAGACCAGGGTCAGCTGAGTGTAAGGCCTTAACCCCTCCTATCTCTCTGCTCGAGGAGAGGAAACTGTAGGGAAGGCAGAGGAGACCATGGAAGCTGGCACAGGACAGGGAGTGAGTGGTGGGAAATGAGGTGTCCGTGCGAAGGGACGGGCCCCCTGTGGGGACAGGTGCCAGGAGTGCTGGTACCTCCACCTGCCTACACAGTAACAATGCCAGGAGGCTCTGTCAGAGACTTCAGGGGCCACGGCCCAGTGCCCAAGTCAGGCCACTGTAAAGTGCTTGGTCTCCTTAGGTCATGGATGGGGAGTCATGATGAGGAGGTGACGGTCATGTCCTGGGGGGGGGTGGCCCGTGGGGTAAGGGGTGTTCTTCTTTCCACGGCTGTCTCTGGGAAGCTTTGGACAAGAGGGGCCATGCAGAGTTGGGTTTGAGGAGCAGCCCTGGCTCACAGTGGGATGACCAAAGCCAGGTGGGCACCGACCTTCTCTCTCAGAGGGGGATCCTAGGAGGTGGCAGTCGCCAGAACGCCGCATGGAAACCCCAAACTTGCTGAGTAACTGGCTGTGGAAGATCTGCTGACGCCAGGCCTGGCTATCAGTGGGTGATGGTATGATTCTATTCAGAGGCAGGAGAAGCTCCCCAGATCCAGTTACTGAAGTTGGAACTACCAGTAATGCCCTTAGTTGGAGGTGGGAGAGCGGAGGTGAATGGGGTTGTCAGAGCAGCCCCCTCAGTGGGGTGTGGACTGGCAGAGGGAGGGCAGGCTGAGGGGACACCAGGAGGAGAAGGCCGACGCTGGACGCTGAGACGAGGAGTGGGCCGGGGAGACCATGTCCTTCCGGCCCTTGAAGGAGCCAGCCCTGCAGACACCCTGATTCCAGGTGTCCTGCCTCCAGAGCGTCAGCCTCCCAGCCCAGGAATGCAGGGGGTGCAAGGGCAAGGCTCAGGGGCTAGCCATGAGCCATGTCTGGATTGGTGGAATGTGAGGTGTTACTTTGGATAGCCAGAGGGAGATACACCCGGAAAGGAGATTGGATACAAAGTCTGGGGTCAGTGCGGGCTGAGGCCAGGATTACAGTGTGTTTGCCCATCGGATACTCCGGCCGCACAGCAGAGAATGGCTATTACCCACCAGGCATTTGAAACGTAACCGCGATGATTCATGACTGTCAGGGTCGCTTTGAGGACAGAGGGCAGGAGGGACTCAGTGGACACTGGGGCTGGCTCTACTGCACGGCCCAGTGCTGACAAGGTGAGCTCAGGCCCCTCCCATTGCATCGAGCTGCCTGAGGCCGCGTGTGACGGAGAGCTGAGCACTGGTACGCTGCTGTTTACACCCGCTAGGAAGAATCTTCCCTTTTGTTCTCCCAAATCAGGGGATGAAACGTTGAACAAATACCAACTTTATTCTTAGAAGCGAGCACTAGAGCTGACGTCTCAGCTTCTGAAACGTTGACCTCCAAGTGAGCATGTTGGTGCCAGTCTGTTTTAGGGGAGCTTATTAAAAGTCTGCTTAGCTTTGAATGTCAACCCTAGTCGACAGCACGTCATAATAGCAAAGGATAATGGCCGGAAGTCAGGAGACCCTGCTTTGAAACTCAGATCTGCTCTTAAGAACCCATCACCTGGACCTTCCAGAATGCCCTCTCTTTGCCGCCTGTACACAACAAAGAAGAGGGGCTGATTAGATGGCGACCCACCAACTCTGACATTCTCCCACTCTCTGTGTGGCCTTTATTTGGCAAGCTGGGAGAATTGGAGCGCTTCCACACTGACCAGCCAGCCTGAGGTGGGTCACCACAAGACATGTAAATAAAGTGCTAGGCCACAATCAAGATTCCAGATGACTTGGTGGAATAATGTCCCTCGGTAGCGCCTTCCTTGAGATAGCTGATGCTACCTGGGAAAAGAAAGCACTCTTGTTTTCCAGTGGGTCTTAATCCCCAGAAACTTAGGGTTTCCTGGAAGGTTTCCAAATCCCAAGATCACGGTATTTTGTTTGCTGGTTTTTAATTCCCAGCCCCATTGGAAAGGAGGTAGAAAATCACCCATTCTTAACCATCATCATGATTTCTTCTGGACGACTGGATACTTACATGCCAGGGGTGGGCTTTTCTTTCAATGCCTGGATGTCTTGTCCCTGGATCTAAAAGGCACTAAAAGGTGAAGATGGTTGAAGCTGATGCTCCTGAGAGCGCTGTGTTAGATGCCAGGTGCCTGGCCCATGGCCTGAGGGCACTGGGCTATATGCCATGCACCTAGCCCATGTTGCATAGGACCTTGCTGAATATCCCGTGCAGACGATCTCTGAGCTCAGCCCAATGTACTGAAGGGGGTTTGCTGAGAGTGTCCGCCCAGGAGAGGGGAGCACATTTTGGCAGGGCAGGAGAACCAGCCACTTGTAAGAGACGCTTCTGCGGGATAACCTCAGCCAAGTTCAGGTGGATGTTTGACAAAGTCTCAAGCTTCTTCGGCCCTCGCTGGGACTTCTCTGGTCTTGCTTGTGAGTTTCTCAGAGGGTTAGCTTCAGTGGTGTGTGATGTGTTTGGACTTGGTAACACGCTTTCCTGACTGCCCCTTTTCTGCCTCCATACCCTGCGGTACCCTGAGATCATACTCCTGTGGGAGTATTTAAAGCGAGTCCTTGCCTCAGAGTTTGCTTCTGGGAATCCAGACAGTGCCATCCCCTGAGAGCCCTCTGGGACTCGCAGCATTGCCACCAGGGCACAGGCGAGGATCCTGAGATTCCATGTGATCCAGTATCCACAGTGAAGCCTGAGGACCTGGGCCTCACCAACTTACGTTGACCTTAGCCAAGGCAGACTTTATCCTCCCGGAGACACTTTCATATGTCTGGAGACACTCTGCCTTGTCAGTAGGGCGACACTCCTCTGAGGTCACTACTAATTCCTAGCAGGTGAAGGTGTTCCTGAACACCTTCACAGTCCTGTGCCCTTCAACCACGCCAACACCAGCCCTAAAGAGGCTGATGGGAGCCCTTCTGACATGCTCTGCTCTGTACCCGTTAGATGGGCCATCGGACAGTAGCTCTCCCATGGGGCTTAACCTGTTGTATCTCACTTCCAGGGTCAAGCTGTGGCTCAGCTGTGTTCCACCATTCCCAACGTGACTGTGTTTGGAACAGCTTCTATATCCAAGCATGAAGCGATCAAAGACTCAGTGACCCACCTCTTCGACCGAAATGCAGACTATGTGCAGGAAGTGAAAAGGTAAAATGTTTGCCCTGAGACCAACCTGCTGGCTCTAGCTTTTGGCTCTCCTAAGCAGCAGTAGTGCCCAGGAAGAGGAGCTTGGCAATAAAAATACCAACAACATGGGGTATTTGATACTTCACATCTCATCTCATTTATCCTCTCAACCACCCTATCATCACCGCCATCTGGCAGTGGGTCAGAGATTGGGGATGTTCACATACGCACAAGTATCAAAGCTGGAGGGAGACATCCAAGAAATTGTCATGGGGAATAAGTCCAGTGAGGTCGGAGAGCTGACCTGACTATGGATATTAGCACAAGGGTGCCTGGAAGAAGGAGGAGGAAGGCTGTAAAATAAGGCCAGGTGAGGAGACAGATATCGCTTGTACAGAAGCCTTCCTGTGCCAGCCTGGGAAATGGGAATGTCAGCTGGATGAGGCCAATGGCACCGGCCTGATGGCAATGCACTGGATCACTCAGATGTGTTGGTGATGACAAGCAATAACATCCAGGGACTTGAATAGTTTCTGGTGGTGTGGAGGATTGAATGGATGGGGTGACCCGTCTCTGTGGTCGACACCCAGGGAGGACAGTGGCTTATAACCCAACCCACTTTCCTGAAGCCATTGGCAATGGCCATGGGCATGTCCACACAGGGAACCAGCGTAGCTCCCACTGGCTCTCAGCTGGTTTGTGGCACACTCTCGTGGGGCTCAGAGCTTGTGGCTATTTCTCATGTCCTGTGGCTCTGCTCCACTCCTGAAAGATTCAGAGACATCACAGAGTCATTGTGTTCGCGCTTGCACATCCCGTGCTGGGTGGTCAGGGACAGTGGAGTTAAGTGGCCTAGCTAGCCCCGTCATGCCACACTCTGAATCAGCATAGATGGAAAGTTGGTTGGTCCAGGTGTGGGTTTAAACCAGAGCAGGTGAACTTTGAGGAGTTTTCTGGAGAGATTTCAGGTGGAGAGGATATCCAGCTTGTTGTACATTTTTTGAATGGAGAGAGTTGAACGAGATATAAGGGGCTGCCAATGTTCCCAGCAGACTAAAAAGGAGTACGTGAATATTAGAGGAACATCATTTGGCTTCTCAGATGTAGAGCAATTGAGACTACTTCTAAAGACCTTCAGGTTTGCCTCACTCACATCTCTCCAGCTGTGGGCTGAAAAATAAAATGCCATTGTCCCTGCAGCAGCTATGTTTTCACCCACGTGGCGATCTCTCTGTCCTTTATCACCAATGAACCTGCTTCATAAATATGGCGTCTCTGGTATGGGCCCAGTCTGTGCTACAGTGGGGAAATATCCAAAAGCCACTTCTGGAGTTTGTCCTCTCAGAGTAGTTCACAATCTTCCTGTTCATCATCTATTTGCTAGAGCGGGCACCAGTAATATCTCCATATGTCCTGTCTCATGCCAGTAGAACCCAAAGGCATCTGCTTGCTCCAGGAACATAAAGAGCCTCAAACCATTATATTAGGTCATGGGAATGACCTAATATAAATGTTACTGGTATTTGGCATATCAAATACAATACGAGCAGCTTGCCAGGCTTGCCGTGCGGGTGGCATACTCTTGTACTCACCTCTAAATAAAGCATTTATTGATGAACTGCGTGGCCGCTAGTGGCTGCGCGAGCTGGGCTGTGATAGTCTGGTCTGCTGGGTGGATTTGTGATGAGAGGGAAGTCCCGATGTGGAAAATGGCAGCCTCCATGGAGTGTGGGGGAGTTGTCTGGCTTGTTGTGAGGCTCTGCTGGGGTGGCAGGCCAGGGCTAGAACCCGCCATGCCTCCCGGCACCTCATGAGCGGCTGGGCACAGGGAGAGTAAGTAGCAGCTCTGCCCCATGTCTGAGAATCTCTGGTTCAGCATACCTGGGCCGGATTGAAAAAAAAACTGCTGCAGGGTGGGTGTTGATGATCCGGGCTGTGATAGTCTGGTCTGCTGGGTGGAGTTGTGACGATCATTCTTTGATCAGAGTAGTTACTACACGTTTATTTGGGTCAGTAACTCACCAAGTCACGCCAAAAGAGACTAACTCTGCCTTCAGATGCTGGAGAAACTTGTATTTGGATATGGATATCGGACACGCTCAGCGAGTGAGCGCTGGACCAAGGGATGAAGGAGGCGATCTGGCAGAGAGCATGTCTGAGTAGGGGCGTGGTGTGCACTGCTGAGACAGCCAGGCTGGGCTAAGACCAGTGCAGCCAGCGGTGGGAGTGGCAGAGAGCATGTCTGAGTAGGGGCGTGGTGTGCACTGCTGAGACAGCCAGGCTGGGCTAAGACCAGTGCAGCCAGCGGTGGGAGTGGCAGAGAGCATGTCTGAGTAGGGGTGTGGCGTGCACTGCTGAGACAGCCAGGCTGGGCTAAGACCAGTGCAGCCAGGGGTGGGAGTGGCAGAGAGCACGTCTGAGTAGGGGCGTGGCGTGCACTGCTGAGACAGCCAGGCTGGGCTAAGACCAGTGCAGCCAGGGGTGGGAGTGGAGGGACACAAAGATGGGGGCACGCCTGAGGCAAAGGTCTCGTCCCTGCCGAAAGCGCTTGCCCTCCCCTTCCCATGAGAGCTGGTCTAGCTCTTTATCTCCCTCACTGCCCTTAACCTGCTGCCTTTGCCCCAGACGCAGTGAGTTCTATTGATATCAGCAGAGCAGACAGGCAAGCATCTGAGGTCCAGCTCCCCACCACATTCTCCCACTAAGGACTCCTAAGAGCCCATTATGTTTTTAAGTCAGGGTCCTAGGAACAGAGAAATCCAATGGGGAAGATGTCTGTACATCTCTGTCCTGCCAGCTTGACCTAGTGGAAGTTGGAAGACCAAAGCAACAGGCACCCCTAGCCTGGTGCAGAGTCAGGCACTGCTCCTGACTCTTGGAGGTGCTCAGCGAGTGTAGTCAGCATAAATGACGGCACTGTCGCTGTGAACAGTCAGAACCAGGCTTCATCTTCAGCAGAAGGGAAATGGCCTAGTAGATCCTGAGCGTTAGGGCAGCCCTTTGAAATCGTATCATTATGGACTGCATAAGAGTAAGAGACTGGGGGAGGAGAAGAAGACCAGGTTCCATCTATGCGGTCATCACGGATTCATATGAGTTCTTGGCACTCAAGGGCAGACAAGGAAAGGAAAGTGTGTGGGGGGGTGGGGTGGAGCCCACAAATAAGCAAGAGGAACGGAATGCAGTGATTTCTCTTCATTCTTTGATCAAGGATATTGTCCGCCACACTATTTTGCATATGATATGCTAGAAAAGGCTAATAGAATTCTTTTGGATGGAAACTATTATAAGCCTGTCTGTATGCTTCTTTGAACATGCGCTTAGCTTTGATCAAGGCATTGTGGAGGGAATAAGGAGGCATATTTATTTATAATACAGACAGAACCTTTCCCTCACTTACCCTTCCCTGTTTGGGAGGAGACAGGGATTGGAATCCAAAGAGTAGAGTTGGAAAGCTTGAATCATATGCACCTGGTTCTATAAACTTCAAAAAATAAAGAGAACGTCTTCATAAAATTGAACATAGCATGAACATAGGATCCAGTTTGCTCTCATGTCGGAATTTAAGTAGACTTTGAGGACGCAGTTCACACCTGTGTTCATTGCAGTAGCGCCAAGAGCTGGAATAAACCTGAGTGTCCCCAGCAGATAGATAGGAAAAGGGGCGTGTAAAAGGAGAAAAGTAATACCCCATGATGTCACTCAGATGTGGTACATAAATAAATAAAATAAGTGAGTGCACTAAATAAGACAGAAACAAATGACTAGATTTTCAGCTAATTGTGGTTACCAGAGGGGACATGGGAAAGAGAGTAAAGGGGTACATGTAGTCGTGAAGAATAGCAGTGGAATTTCTCATGGGAAAGGGGCAGCCCATACCCAGCACAGACCTGCTTTCCCCAGTTCCTCATGTACCCGCCCTTTCTCCTCAATCCTCATGTTGAAACTATGCTGTGCATGCACGACTGGTTGGCCACGGGGTATGCTTGAACCCCCACACGCTTATTACCCAGTGTGGTTTTAATAAGAAATAACCAAGTGGGTGACCAGAGAGAGCACCAAGGGGGAGGACAGCTGCCTCCAAGAAGGGGGCTCCAGGTCGATGATGTCAAAATACAGATTGATTGGGAAGTTCGCTTAATGTTTGCTCTGGGAAGGAGAGGAATCAAACACACATGGATTTGCCACTTCATCCTCCAGAGCTGAGGGCAGTGCCTGTTCTCGATGTCTAGCAACACGCTGTTGATATTTCTAAATGCTGAGGTGGTACCTGGTTTCATGTGGACCTGGAAGCAGCAGCAGCATCACCTGGGGAGACGCTGGGCATCCCCCTGCAGCCCCACCCAGGCCATCGGGTTGAGAAACTCAGAGGAAAAAGGAAGGGAAGGGGGTTCCACACTGCCACCTGCCCCCCATCACCACGGAGCTCCCCCCAAGAGATTCAGCTGCCCAGTTCAGCTCGAGAGCCATTGGCCTGGTTCCATGGTTCAGAACTGGCAGGTGTGGCTAGAGACCAGACACCTGTGCAAGATGAGAGCAAATGTGTTGGACAGGAAGCTAAGCTGGTCACTCTGGAAACTCCTTGGCTATGGGACGGTCTTGGGGTAGACTTTTGAAGGCTTTCACAGGACGTTGTTGACATCAAGACTCACAGTCATGGATGTGATGGCTTAGAGTTAGTGTAGGGACCCGGGGGTACAGGTGAGAGTCTGCTGACTTACAGATGGCGAGGGTACAGCTGTCACTATGCGGTACCTGGACTGAACTGGGAGGCTGAGAGTGGGCTCAAAAAAATCTGAACTCTGTGTCAGGATAAGATCATGTCATGGTCCCTAATATGAGAAAATGGCATCCTTGTCCAAGCAGAGCAGGGCCCCGCTGAAGCTGGGGACAGGGCAGGCAAGGATTTCTCCCCCAGAGACCTCCAGAGCCCTCCTGTTTCTGTATGGTTTTCTCTGGCACGGTAGCTTCCAACAGTGGGTGTCGATGGTTGATGGTTAAATGCATGTGTGAGTGAGTGAGAAAATCAAAGAAAGCATCAACATATGATAAGTCAACAGGATCAGCTGGCACTTTGGTCTACCTGAAAGAGAACAAATGTGGGTTCCATCAGCTAGGAGCACCTCCTTCACGGGGGTGGGGGTATGTGTGTGGGGGTGGAGCACCTCCTCTGTTTAACCCCTTCCTCTCATGAACCTGGAACTTGGATGAATAGCAGTTTTCAAGTTAAACTAATGGGTCATTACAGGCCGAGGAGAGGAAGGGAAACTGATCCCTGTTAGACCTAGTTTCCGTCCTGCCGCTCTGTCTTCAGCACCTTGGACAGAGCACTTCCCCATCACAAATGGGAATCCGGAACTGTCAGCGGAGCCGTGTTACTTTCAGGTGGCTGGCAAAGGGCCAGACATTTCTCTCACCACATTTCATTCTGAGCTCACTGAGGGAACAGACTGTTCCCACTTTACAGTACCCTTGCCAGGGCCCAGAGAGGTGGGATGAGACCTCGAGACCAAGAGACCAATGAGACACTGTCGTCTTTACTTTCTCCAGCCAGACAGGGATTCTGGCCAGCTTGTTACTGTTCACAGAAATTACACTGTTCCCAAGACTAGGACTAGACATGACCAAGAGAGAGACAGCTGGGCCATGGAAGTCTCCTCTGCTTTTCCCCATGCAGGATCTCTGCAGAGGGAGTGGACATCGTGCTGGATTGCCTCTGCGGAGACAATACTGGAAAGGGCCTCAGTCTTCTCAAGCCCCTGGGAACCTACATCCTATACGGTGAGTATCAGCCGAAGACCGGGACACAGTTACCAGCAGAGTTCCAAAAACTGAAATGTATTGGCACACTGGGGTCATGAGAACAAGAGGGAGTTGATTTTTTTAAATGTTAGCTCTAGTTACACTGTTGCCTTCGGTTGTTTTCAATGTGGAAAGTAACCAAGTACCTTGAAAACATGTGAACGTGTCTCTTTCAAAATGAACAAGGCAGTACCAAACCCACCGGAGCACCAGGAATATATTAAGAGCTTCCAAGACAGCTCAAAAAAGGCAGGAAGAAAGGATCCACCATGGTCTAGGGTATAGGACTAAGCTTATGGGGGATTCTGGGAGAAACTAGCATTGACGTGAGACTTAGCACAGACTCTCCTGGCTCCAAGCTACTCTTGTATGTCCCAATCAACACAGAAGGTCTGGGCAGAGGCTCGTGCTCCCTGCCTCCTCTCCTGGCTTTGGGGACATTTACGAAAGATTCTGGGAGGCAGGTTTTCTGCAGAAAACGAAACTTCAGATCCTCATTTCCCTCTGTCAGAGGTGTGAAAGCTGAGTCAAACATCCATATTCGCAAGGTTTAGGAAAACAGTTTCATGTCCTGTTCCAACATGAAATGACATTCGGGTTCAGCCGTGGTTTGGGCCTTTTGGGCATCCCAGGCCCCTGTTGGCGCATTAGAAACTTGAGTCTTGGTTCTGTACACCTTGGGGGGTTGCAGTTCTCTGCTAGCCGAGAAGCGTGTCCAGGGTATTTGAGAGGGATAACAATTCAAGTTATTTTCCGTCTACCACCAATTCATTGTGACAGAAAGAACGTGTGTGTTCTTTTCATAACTGGCTCATGGGCCTTTTTTAAAATATTTTATTACACCGCCACGTGATATACAATTACAAAGATGTTCATGTTTGGGTTTCCGTCATACAGTGTTCCAGCACCTATCCCTCCACCAGTGCCCATTTCCCAACACCAATGTCCCCACTTCCCTTCCCCCTCCCCAGCCCGCCTCTATGGCAAATTCTTTATCTCTTCTCTCTCTCTCTTTTTCTCTTCTCTTACACATTGTGGATTGCAATACATACATTCAGAGATCATCATGTATATCTTTTTTCCTATATTCAATGCTCAGTTCTAGACTGGTATTATCATTTTTGACAAATATTAGCACACTGTTCCTTCTCTGTCTTACCTAACCACTGATTCCCACATGTTTGTGGAAGATTCCACCTTTTTTTTTAATTGAAAGATGCTCATGTAGAGCTTTGGTTCTACAGTGTTCCAACACGCACCCTCCGCCCAAGCCCATCTCCCATCACCAATGTCCCCACCTCCCCCCCCCCCCGCACCCTCAACCACTTGGCGGGTTCTGTATGTCATTTCTTTCCTCTTTATATCTCCTTCCCAACAAACTTTCCTGCTCTTTGTTGACTGCAATGCATTAAAAGACATTACTGTTTCACTATTTTAGTGGACTGCGGCGCGCGACCTGGGCTCGAACTGGCTTTGCTCTGTTGATCTGGTCTGAGGCCGCTTTCGCAGCGTCCGACAGCAAAAATAGTGGCTAGTGTGATGGGCAAGTCTCATCCGCTGCTTCCGGGACCCTCAGAGGCGACGGGCCCACTCCCAAAACCCATCTGCCCTCCTCGGGGTTCCATGGTCAGCTAGGCCCGGCGCGAGCCAAGCGCCAGCCTCCCCAGCCGTCCGTGGAGGCCCTGTGCTGGCCCCCTGCGCAGCTCGCGGGCAGGGCCACCAGGCTCGACAAGATGGAGGGGGAAGGGACGACCACGCCTCCATCTGACGACTTCCTCATGGGCCTTTTGAGAGAGGCCACAATTTTGAAAGTGTTTGTAGGTAGATGCATAATTTTAAAGATTGCTGGTATTGATAAGAGCAGGGATGAGCATCAGTGCACAAGGGAGGGATCTTGGCTGTGGGCAGCATAAGCCAAGGCGGATGGACCATTCTCACTTCATTCCCAGATCTATTTTTGCCCAGTTCCATGATGTCACCTTGGCAGAGTAATTTGATCATCCTGCAAGTATCTAAGTTATTACGATGATTACTAAGGAGTCGAAACTCAATACCCGTGACGCTTGGTGGTAGTCACCCCAAAATAGAAGCAGTGGTTAAATATTCATTTCTCCCAGAGTCACCCAAGGCCAAATAATTAAGTTTAAGTAAATGTCACTTTCTGTTTAGAAAGGACAGTTCTCTGAGAAGGACTTAGCCCCAAATCTTTGGAGACAAGGCAGAAAAGTCGCTGAAAATGTATTGATACAGTGCCCTAGCTACTAGGAGCACTCTCGTCACAGTCCCAGCGGAGCCCACACTGGAGTCTTTTTCTCTGCAAGAGTATCTTCAGGAACCCGACTCCACTCCTGGCGCCCCTTGAATGTCACTTGTTCTCATCAGCAATGCTCAGTGTCTCGTGCTATTCGTCTCAGTGCTTTCTTCCTGCCCAGACTTCCTTGGGAATAACGCCTGGGCTGCACCGTCCTTGTCTGCTCGACCCATATCACCCCACATCTATCTAAATTCTAGCCTCGTCCCATCTCTCCCACAATACCTAGCTGAGATCAGAGCTCCAAGTCTCTCCTCGCTAAGGAATCAAACTCAAACCGTAAGGTAGACACATATAGGGTTCATTTCTGTTCATTTCTCGGTTCCTTAGAACAGAGCCCACCTGACTTCTCAGGGATTTTTCAT
This sequence comes from Cryptotis parvus, assembly GCA_021461705.1. NCBI lineage: Eukaryota > Metazoa > Chordata > Mammalia > Eulipotyphla > Soricidae > Cryptotis > Cryptotis parvus. The sequence continues at coordinate 272,078 of JAJIBD010003442.1, read as the reverse complement.
TATATCAGAATGTTGCCCTAAATGTTCTATTTTCCAAAGAGTTGAAATTTCACCTTGAGGAATATTGTGCCCTCTCTGATCCAGTGATACCCAACTAAAATGAAGTCCCACGAGACCACCCCTACCCTTCCATTCCCCTCACTTTCCCAAGGCTGAATTGTTTGTTTTCAACTTTTTCACTAAATCACTTGACATTATTCCATGCATAGCAAGTAACATTGGTTTCATGAACTGCAGCTTAACTTGGGAATCTTCGTTTGCAGGTTCATCCAATATGGTGACCGGAGAGACCAAGAGCTTTTTAGCTTTGCAAAATCTGTAAGTAATTGTGTGCGCTAATGTACCAAAGAGGGACCTTGATTTGCATGGTGCTTTCTTCCACTTAAAGAGAATGACCTGTCAACATTCTCTTGACCCTTTAATCTGCATCATTAATTTTCACTTGCATCTATATTGGAAATGTAAACTAGGTGTGGGCTAGTGAGGGCATTCTGCTTCCTGGAGAGATCATCTTTTCAGTCTGTCCACTCTCACCTGGTCTCTGCGGTAAGATTTCTCTGGATCCCCATCCTACCAGGTTGGAGATATCCTGGGATGCTCGAGTCTTACTAAAGGCTCTGGGTGACATTTAGAACTAGGCAAGCTTGTGCTCCACTAGTCATGCTTTGACCCCAGGTGGGATCCCTTGAGAACCTGTATCGCTGGCCTTCAGCCCACAATGACCCCAACACCCTCATCTGTACATTCCCACTTGGAGCTACACAGCTGGAACTAGACATGCTCTTGAACACACACACACACACACACACAAACAACACCAGGAGACTGCTCAAGATAGTCAAAGGACCTGGGGGGTGGGCGATTAGTGCCTGGGATCAAACTCCAGCCATCGTGCGTGCAAGGCTCCAGCCCTTTAGCACCTTCCCCACCTAGGAGTGGCTGCTGCTTCCCCTCGGTGCTGGCTCCTGCCTCCTCTCCCCAACCTGCCCTCACGGCCATGAGCAGTGACTGTTTCCCTCCCTCATGAGCACCTCTGGCACCACTCTGGGCACCAAGGTGGCAGAATGAAGAGAAATGGGTGTTTTTGACTGGGGGAGCATTTGCATTCTAACGAAGGAGATGACTGGAAATAAGTGAAACCTAAATAATGGGAGCGTAAGTGACTATAAAGCCCCGGAAGGAGATAAAAGCAGGATGCCGAGAGAGTCTGTGCCAGGATGGAGAAGGTGCTGGGGCACGCTGGGAGAAGGGGCTGGAGTTCAACTCCTAAGTGTGGCTCAGGGGGAAATCACAAGTACTCAAGTGCCAACTCTACCTGCCAAGGGTGTCAGCCCACACCATTCCCTGATTTCTGGAAAGTTCCTGCTTTCTCCCCATGTGAGAGCAGAAATGAAGGGCCTCTCCTGCATTCAAATTTAAGAGCCAGCCCAGGAGCGTGGCAGCCAGGGGGCAATGGGGGAGCAATGGGGGCAGTGGGGACTGGCGGAGGGGGAGCATGTCTGCAGCGGTCTTCAGCAATGGCCCCTGAAGTCAGGCCTGTGCCACTCACAGCTGTTGTGAGTAATTAACGTGCCACCCTGGGGAGGCCCAATTGATCCCCAATTACATGCAGTTGTAACGAGCGTTTTCCCTTTCTCCTTGAAATGCACAATCATAACACACAGTGCTAATGAAATAATTGCAGTGTGCCCAGGCCTGATTCATGAAGCTCAGAAAAACACAATGAGCACCGTGGTCGACTTCCTCCTGCCTGGAATGGGGAGGCCTCTCCGCAGCTGCCTTTCAGTTGGAGATAAAGAGAGTTTTAGGGTTTTTTTTTTTTTGTCTTTTTTGGGTCAAACTCGGTAATGCTCGGGGGTTACTCCTGGCTCTGCACTCAGGAATTAATCCTGGCTGTGCTCGGGATCAAATCAAGGTCAGCCGCATGCAAGGCAAATGCCCTTCCTACCAGACTAGGCAAATGCCCTTTCTACCGGACTAGGCAGATGCCCTTCCCACCGGACTAGGCAGATGCCCTTCCCACTGGACTAGGCAGATGCCCTTCCTACTGGACTAGGCAGGTGCCCTTCCTACCGGACTAGGCAGATGCCCTTCCTACCGGACTAGGCAGATGCCCTTCCCTACCGGACGAGGCAGATGCCCTTCCTACCGGACTAGGCAGATGCCCTTCCCACCGGACGAGGCAGATGCCCTTCCTACCGGACTAGGCAGGTGCCCTTCCTACCGGACTAGGCAGGTGCCCTTCCTACCGGACTAGGCAGGTGCCCTTCCCACCGGACTAGGCAGATGCCCTTCCCACCGGACTAGGCAGATGCCCTTCCCTACCGACTAGGCAGATGCCCTTCCTACAGGACTAGGCAGATGCCCTTCCTACAGGACTAGGCAGATGCCCTTCCCACGGACTAGGCAGATGCCCTTCCCACGGGCTAGGCAGATGCCCTTCCTACCGGGCTAGGCAGATGCCCTTCCTACCGGCTAGGCAGATGCCCTTCCTACCGGACTAGGCAGATGCCCTTCCTACCGGACTAGGCAGATGCCCTTCCTACCGGACTAGGCAGGTGCCCTTCCCACCGGACTAGGCAGGTGCCCTTCCCACCGGACTAGGCAGATGCCCTTCCTACTGGACTAGGCAGATGCCCTTCCTACCAGGCTATCGCTTTGGCCTGCTGCCACCCTACTGCCATCACCACCCCTCGTTCATGAAGCCACGGGTTTGAAACTCCCATGTGGGTATTCTCCTGCTGCCATAGACATCCGAGAAAAATGAAGCTCAGAGAATTATGGGGGGCCAGGCAGAGACAGGCTGGGCGCCCTCCTATTCCATGTCCATATGCTGGAACATGGCCCCTTCTCACCCTGACCTGCTGCCTCCCAAGTCACGCAGTCTTCTCTCTCCCGCAGTGGTGGCAGGTAGAGAAAGTGAACCCCATCAAACTGTACGAAGAGAACAAGACCATCGCTGGCTTTTCCCTTCTCAACCTGCTCTTCAAACAGGGCCGCTCCGGCCTCATTCGCAGTGTGGTGGACAGACTCTTCGGGCTGTACAACCAGAAGAAGATCAAGCCTGTGGTGGACTCGCTGTGGGCCCTGGAGGGAGGTAAGCTTGGGGGTTTGCCCCATCAACTCACCCCTTCCTATCAGTTCCGGCCGACTCCGAGAACCAGGTTCGTCTTCACTGGGTACCTTTCTGCAGGTTGTTCTGTTTGACGGGCGGGACCTCCAGAGTAACTCACCGACAGTACAGACTTTGATGGAAGAGCGTCGCCAGCTCCCCAGTGCCCCTCCCTGTATTATTTGCACCTGAACCCTTCGCAGCCAACCCCCGCTCTGATTTTAATGGATATGTAACTTTGACCTTGGTTCCAAGACAGCACAAACCTTGTCGCAACATCATTTATCTGCCGCCTGTAGGTTTATGTGGGTTTACGGCAAGGTCGGTGCAGACAATGGCTCCGGGCGGCAGCGATGTGCTTTCTGAGCCCAGATGCTGGCAGCCCCCTGTGAGACATTCTGGCCGTCACTCTGGCACTGAAATTATTGACAAATTGTTGGCGCTGGTGTTGAACTGGGTCTTCTCGTTAGTTGATGTGTCGAAAGTTCTCAGATTTATTAAAAGCATTTCTTGAACATGTAGAAAACATCAAGAGCAACCTGTTGGGGCAGGGTAAAATGGTGAGTCCAGCGCGGGTGAGGTGAGGCACCCTGGGAGGGACGAGGAGTCTCGAAACAGCCTCGGCACAAGGGACCTCTTGGGTGTTTAGGAAGTCGGTCTTGGTGCCTTGCAGCGAGGAGGGAATGAAGAGGTGGGATGTAGGTTCAAAGGAGGGTGTTCACCAGTTGTAAAGGTTTTCAGATATTCACTCAGGACCGATTTAGGCAAGTAGCTGGAAGAAAGGAGAGACCTTTAGAGAGGTCCTTCGGCCTCTTCAGAATCTGCCCCTCTCGAAGTGCTTTCATTGCCCGCCACCACACGCGGCAGGATATCAGGAAAGCTGGTTTCGTGTCATATGTATAAGGGCATGAAAGAGGCCAAACAGCTGGGGGAAGAAATGACCAGAAGGGATGAGGAAAGGAAGGCTGGGGTGGGGGTGCCAGTCCCAGAGCAATAGCACAGTGGGGAGGGTGTTTGTCTTGCACGTGGCTGACCCAGGTTCCATCCCCGGCATCCCATGTGGTCCCTGAGCACCACCAGGAGTAATTCCTGAGTGCTGAGCCAGGAGTATCACTGGGTGTGACCCAAAAAGCAAAAAGAAAGAAAGAAAGAAAGAAAGAAAGAAAGAAAGAAAGAAAGAAAGAAAGAAAGAAAGAAAGAAAGAAAGAAAGAAAGAAAGAAAGAAAGAAAGAAAGAAAGAAAGAAAGAAAGAAAGAAAGGCAAAAAGAAAGGCCTGGGGACTTTGGAAGAGTGTGGCCGGAGGGTGGGTGCAAGGAGATGGTCTCAGTCCACAGGGACAGGTGGACACTCTGAATCCTTTATGATGAATTGTGGGCACTAGTCTTGAACTGGGTCTTCTCGTTAATTGATGTGCCAAAAGTTCTCGGATTTATTTAAAGCATTTCTTGAGTCCCATGGGAAGCCCTGAGGTGGTGTCCAGGGATTCAAATCTCCCCAGGAGAAAGACACCGCTCGAGGGGGCACCCAAACAGCAGAAGTCTGGGGTTCTGGGAGGACCCCAGCCCCAGGGGGAAGGAGACAGGGGGTGCCGGCTAAGCTCAGCTCCCACCTGGTGCTAACTGGGGAGTCTGTGGTGAATGGGGTAGAATCAGGGCTGGCCGCAGGCAAGGGTCGTGCCTGGGCCCCTGTCCCACCTGTCCGGATCTTGGCCCCCATGCTGATGTGTGTACACCCTCGTCTTTCTCCCACTGGAGTGGAAAACCGAGGGGACTAGCTAAAGAAAGAACTTGATTGGGCTGCTTGGCTCTGGGCCCACGGCAGCCTCTGGTATGCTCCAGTTTCACGAATGAATGCATGAACCCGCCAACACAGTGATGGGGGGGCCACGGGGCTCTTTGCTGTGTTACAGTATCTGTCAGATGGGCGGCTGAGCAAACAAGCTATGCTGGAACGAGGTATTTCTGTAATGTGGCTTGGGTCTGACGGCATTTGGCTGAATAATTCTTTGTTGTGGCAGGGAGGGGCAAGGGGGTGGGGGCTGCCATGGGCATGAGAGACGTGAATGCCAGCGTCTGTGGCCAGCAGCCCCCCCACCCCCCGCGCCCTCTGCGACCTCCCGGCATGCTCAGATGTCCCCGTGGGTGGGGCAGGAAGGAGAGGCAGAGTGACCTCCTGGACAGCCAATGGTGGGGCAGGAAGGACAGGCACAGTGGCCTCCTCTGTGACCTCCTGGACAGCCAGTGTTTCAAAGGGAGATTCAGGAAAGCTGAGACTGGGCGACAGCGTCAGGCCAGCCACCCCGGGAGGAAAGATCCTGCCTGTTGGCCCAGCTCTGGGCGTCAGTGGCAGGACAGCCACCCCGGTAGAGAGATTCTGCCTTTTTAGCCCACAAAGCCCGCCCCCCCAGCGCCTCGTCAGTAATACCCGCCAACCTGCAGACGGTTCTTTCCTGCAATATTTACCGACATCTGTTTAGAGCCGCGGTCGGGCCAAACGCAGCCATTCATCAAGCCCACACAGCATTTGGGGGCTGGGAGAGAGCAGAGCAAATTTATTGCTTGCAAACCTCAGAAGGAGGATGCTAATGACCCCCGCCCCCTTTCAGAAGGGGTTTTACAAGATTGCTTTCCAGGCCAGCTCTGGAACGTCATCTATGGAATAGAAAGCCCATAGGGATTAAGTAGAAATTTTCTTGGCTCTTGGAGCTCTCAAATGGGAAGATTTAATAATATCAGAGGCGATTAGGGTTCTTTTCCGCCATCTGTCTTTGACTTTATTGTGAAGTTAATATACACAGCACAGTGATATCCTGAGGTCTCGGGCTGGTGTCTAGGCAGTGTTTGTGTGACTATATGTTCAGCTGAAAGAAGCTTATGTCTCCCAATGGTTCGGAGGCAGGGGAGGGACAGAGGGACTTAGCAGTTGCCTACTAGGCTACAGTGGCATCATGGGCCTCTGCCAAGTGCAAGGACTAACTCCAGGATGTCCAGTTTAGAGAAGCATTCAGGGGCCGTTCGCCTCCAGGGGCGGTTTCCAGCTTCAGAGACTGATGAATTAATCAATCGCCGAGTGTTCCATTGTGGGCACTGTTTTCCATGCAAGTGGACAGGGAAAGGGAGAAAGGGATGTGAAGGAAGAGTGAACAATAACTTCCGAATGGGTGGAGACTGGGTGAGGCCAGAGGAGATCAGTTCTTTGGTGATGCCGGAGCTAAAACACAAGGCTCGAGAAGGCAGAGGGACAGTGTCATAAAAGTCACAGAAGCAGGGGGTGAGTGTGGGCAGCTGGACAGGGAAGCCTGGGCCCAGCAAAGCTGAGGCTGAGGGCAGAGAAGGTGAGAGGACCCTGGCTGGGACTGCAGGGGGTCAGGGCCTGGACTCGAGCTTTGATGCCAGGCAGAGGAGTCGAGAGGCTCTGGGAGGTGGGACAGTAGCGTGTGACTCTTAGGACGTGTCGCACCGTTTGATTTTCCCAACTCCCAGCAGCCCTGCTGGTGCCAAGGGTGATGCTGGAAAGAAAGGAAGGTCTGTACATTGGTGGCCCGGATTGCAAACGCCTGCACCCACCTGCCTCTTAGCAGTCCGTAGTTCATGACAGAACATGGTCCGTGTGGTCCCGTTCTCTTAGTCACACTTGATCACATGCTGATGCCCTAAGTCACACGTTGAAACCCCAAGCCCCCAAACTTAAGATATGACTATTAGAGAGAGATAGTCAGGAATTGGGGGTGGGGGACACTTATCTCTTTGGAGTGACATCCCATGAGAGATCAGGACTCAGAGAGAAGAAGGATCTTCACCGAGGAGACTGTGGGGGCCCTGGGGACAGACGGCTGTGGCCAGCCCGGCAGGGAGGCCCCTTGACCCTGGGATTCCAGCCTCCAGAGCGGGAACAAACCCGTTTCTGTTGTTGAATTTGTCCCGTGTGCCTATTCACTCTGCCGCCACAGCCTCTTGTCTGGTAGAGAACCACGAGAGAGCGCAACAGCCAAGTTTGTGGGAGGGGCGCACCCAGTCTTGTTCAGGGTTTATTCCTGACTCGTACTCCAGGGTCATTCCTGGCAGGCTCAGGGTGCTGGGATCAAGCCTGGGTTGGCTGCATGCAAGGCAAGCGCCCTGCCCACTGCACTGTCACTGCGGCCCTGGAGTGTGACAATCAGCGTCTCCTTCGAAGGGCTCTGTCTGTGCTACTTTACAGCGTTACCCTGACACTCTCAGTCTGGTACCAGCCGGCCCTGTGCGCTTATTTTAGGTATCAAGAATTTCAAATCAGAGATTTCATTCCTTAATTGTGCGTCACATGGAGGTGGTCAGTAGGTGATCACATATGGCCTCATGGTCACCATGCTGGACCACGGCAGCAGGAATATTCCCCTCACTGGGAAAAATCTCTTTTGGCTGGCCTAGGAAACGGTGCCAGGCTTCTGGACAAAGGTAGGGGAAATTTCCCATGGTAGGAATATACCCTTCCACCTCTCTCTCTCTCTCTCTCTCTCTCTCTCTCTCTCTCTCTCTGCCCTGCCTTAGTGAGTTCGCTGCTCGCTTGATGAAGTGCCCGTCATCCCTCATTATGTCTCCGCCACAGTTTTACCTTCATGCAAAGAGCTGTGCTTTAATCACACACGCACTTTCCATTGTGCCACCCAATAACCTGGACAGAGTATTTATCTGAAAGGATAAATGAAGGGAAAAGAATGTGCTGCTGAGTTTGACAGAGAACCTTATCCATGCAGCAAGGGTGACTTGCTAAGAGAAGACGAATGTGGAACACCAGCAGTGTTCCGGGACCAGGAGACACCCGGAGGGTGTGACTGTCAGCTTGAAAGGAGCTGCAGGCTTCCACGCCGACCACGAACCGGAAGTCCAGGGAGGGTGAAGCTCCACGTCCAAGGAGATACACAGAGCCCAGCTAAGAGACAGAGACTTGGGAGGAGCCACAGAAAGCCACAGAAAACCATGGAAAGCCACGGAAAGCCACACTTCTCTGTGCCGGGTGGAAACTGGCGGGCACGTGCATTTTTGCAGACTTGAGGCCTCCTTCCGGGGCACAGTGGAAGTGCAGGGGGTGTATTTTTTAAAGCATCGCCCCCGACACACAATGTGTGAGATGCTGTGTGTTCAGTCTGGGGGTTGCAGCTGCTGCAGCCTGAGAGGGAAGCCCCAGGCGAAGGCTGGAGCAGGGTTGGGTCGGTGAGCTCCGGAGGGCCCACAGGAAGGATGAAGGTGGGATATAAAAGGACAAACAGCTGGTCACTCGGCCCCGGAGACCAGGACTGCAGGGGGCAGGCGGCACGGCCAGCCGCTTTCCTTACCAGTGAGCTAGACACAAAGAGAAGCTTAGATGAGAGTTCGAGTCCGGTGATGGTACCGGGAGAGGGAACGCTGGCAAGGCGCGGGACCAGCACTGCCCCTTCTGCTGCGCTTGCCCTCCTTCTCCCCTCTCCCTCTCCCCTCTCCTCTCCCCCCTCCACACCACTCTGCCTCCTGCCGCCTTGGCTACTGTTGCCACTATTGCTACCGTCCTACTATTGCTGCCACTGCTGGCACTTTGTTACCACTCTCACTGCTGACACTTTGTTACCACTCTCACTGCTGACACTTTGTTACCACTCTCACTGCTGACACTTTGTTACCACTCTCACTACTCCGGCTACTGCTGTTCCTACTCCTTCGTCTGTGATTACTATTTCACTATTGCTCCTACGTTTACCACTGCTTCAGCTGCTTCTGCTACTTCTCTGACTACTCCTGTGACCCCCACTTCTAGGGGATTTTCAGCACCAGGCCTTGCAGCCAATGTTTTGCATGTATTAACATTTAAACTCCCACAATCCTAAGATCCAACTTCTATTATCTTCATCTCACAGTGAGAAAAAAATGAGTCTTTGGGGGGAAATTCTACTCGCCCAAAGTCCCTGTGTATAATTGAATTTAATGGAAACTCGTCCCCCCGGGAAGTCTGATGCATGGAAGTTATTTTTAAAGGCGGCAATGGAGAAACTCACTGAACGAAAGAATTATGTTAGCAAATATGTCGCCTAGCAGGTTCGTTACCGCTGCCAAGTGCTTCTCCGGGCCTTCCACTCATTAACCCATTTAGTCCCTCTGGTGACGTGGCCTGAGATCCCAATCAGGAGTGGAGTGGCGGATGACATTGCCCAAGGTCGCAGTTGCTGTGTGCCAGGGCTGGGGGGACGGTCAGCCCACACACCCCACCCTTCACACAGCAGACAGAAGGGTCCAGGTGGTCAGATGATATATGACCAGTGGCTGCCACCAGTGCAAGGGAGAGCGGAGCGGAAAAGCTCTGGGGTTGAGTGTGAGGGGTCCCTGGCGCCCTTCTTGCAGGCTGGTGAAGGCGGAGATGGGGACGCAGAGTGTCGGGAAGGAGATGCACAGAAGCCTGGAGCTACCACGAGCCTCGTAGTTGGTGCTGAATGAAGCAAAGGCTGGGCGAGAGAAGCAGCAGCTCTGAGACGGGGCGAGGGGTGCCTGGGGCGGGGACAGGGGCACAGGCAGGGGAAGACTCCCGGGCGCGGCTCTGCGGTGTCGAGAGCGCACCCGTGCCGGAGCGAGCCGTGACGGAGAATGCGGCTCTGCACACTGTAAGTGAATGGAGGCTCGCCATGCTCTGCCAAACAGAGACACAGATGATGGAGGAGGAGGAGAGAAGGTACTTAGACAGATTTACGCTGCCGAGGGCCCACCCTGCCGCCACCGAGCCATGGTTCAACACATGGGGACCACAAGCACCACACCCAGGGGTGCTTGGGGTGGACCCGGCAGTGCTGGGGAGGAAACTCGGGTCTGGTGCATGTGAGGCACGTGTTTTGCCCCCGGGCAGGCTCCCCAGGGCCTCTCTTTAGAGCTGGGCTCAGGGTGCTGAGAGAAGGCGAGGAGGAAGACAGGCCCGGCCAGACTGTCAGCGCCACTCCCAGGCAGTGTGGCACCTTGGCGCGCCTTCACTAAGGCCTTTCCTCGTTCTGGTCCTGCAACCCCTCTGCGCCCCTCCTAGGACTTGGGCGTGGCTCCTCTGCAAAACAGAAAATAATCCCTGAATGCCTCCATCTTGCCACGGCTCCAGCCGAGGTGGAAACTCTCGGTGCCCTGGGCCTGCTCGTCGCCGACACTTTCAGGGGCTATTCCTCGGCACTCGGAGATGGTCCTGGCTTCTCTCTCCAGTCTGCAATCAGGGGATCTGATAGCCCTAGGTACTAACAGTGCTTAACTGCGTGCCTGGCAGGGAGAAAGGGCACAGGATCCTGTCCTGCCTGGGCACTGCCAGGCCAAGTCCAGAGAGCTGGTATCCTGGAGGCGGGGTCCTGAGCCAGGCAGCAAGCAAGAAGCTGGCCGCAAGCACTGCCAGGGCCCTGGTGGACCTTTCCTGCTGCCTAGATCCTGCTTTCTGGGTCCAGCCGGATACTGCACCAGAGTCCTGCTCTCTGGGCCCAGCAGATACTGCACCAGAGTCCTGCTCTCTGGGCCCAGCAGATACTGCACCAGAGTCCTGCTCTCTGGGCCCAGCAGATACTGCACCAGAGTCCTGCTCTCTGGACCCAGTGGATACTGCACCAGAGTCCTGCTCTCTGACCCAGTGGATACTGCACCAGAGTCCTGCTCTCTGGACCCAGTGGATATTGCACCGGAGTCCTGCTCTCTGGACCCAGCGAATACTGCACCGGAGTCCTGCTCTCTGGGCTCAGCCGGATACTGCACCGGAGTCCTGCTCTCTGGGCCCAGCCGGATACTGCACCGAATCCTGCTCTCTGGGCCCAGCCGGATACTGCACCGAGTCCTGCTCTCTGGAGCCAGCGGATACTGCACGGAGTCCTGCTCTCTGGACCCAGCCGGATACTGCACCGAGTCCTGCTCTCTGGGCCCAGCGGATACTGCACCAGAGTCCGCGTCGCTCAGCACTGTTGGGTCTTGCCCAGCTCACACCCCTCAGTGGAGCCCCAGGGGTTCGTCTCTCCCTGTTTCTGAGAGCAGAAAAATGACCGCTCTGGCCGGCAGCCTATCCCGTGACTGAAGACATGGCTGAGACGAGGTGTCCTCCGAGGCATGGACGGGGCCACAGCCAGCTTCAGTGTCTTCCCAAACCTCGTGGCTTCTGTTCGCCTTTCTGAATTGATGGTGTGTCACTCCCTGATGGCCAAACACCATCTTCAGATACTTCCCCCAGGGGTCCGTGGAGGGGCTCAGCGTGGATAACAGCCATTTCAGGCCTGCTGAGGATTAAGGGCGCCACAGACAGAGCATCAGACACTCTCACGTCCCTTTCAGTCAGCGCATAGGAATAAAGGCCAGAGCAGGGGAGGGACCTGCGGCCCCACGGGGCTCCGCTCCCAGGCCTAGGGGCCATCCATCACCTTCGGAACCTTGTTCCTCCATTTGAAAGGGGCGCAGACCACGTCTATTACTGTGAAGTATTTTATGGTTCTTCTGGATTTCTTAAGATTCTTATGGTCGGGGCTGGAGCAATAGTCCAGCAGGGAGGGCATTTACCTTGCACATAGCTGACCCAAGTTCAATCCCCTGACATCCCATTTGGTCCCCCATGCACCACCAGGGAGTAATTCCTGAGTGCAGAGTCAGGAGTAACCCCTGATCATCACCGGGAATGGCCCAAAAAAGGCAAAAAAAAAAAAAAAAAAAAAAAGATTTTTTATGGTTCAGCAATGACTGAGGCCATCTGCATGGAACCGTGTTAAGAGCTGACCCCATGGCCACTGGGAGGCTGATTATTCTAAGGGAGGAACCACCCCAGGGTGATGGAAGGAACTTGTGAATGGGAAACCTCCTGCTAATCCTATGTTTCGTCTTTTTTGGGGGGTGCTCATTCCCCTGCGATATTCAGGAATTCTCCTGGCTCTGCGCTCAGGAATTACTCCTAATAGTGCCCGGGGACCCTATGGGATGCCGGGATCGAACCTGGGTTAGATGCGCAAGGCAAACGCCCCCCCACCCCACTGTGCCGCCTCTCCAGCCGTCCCTCTAATTCTAACACTGCTTCTCTGAGCCCTTTTTCTTCCCTCTCAAATCCGGGCGACGCTCATTCCCCTGTGCAGCCGAATGCTCATTTTCCGGAACTGCTGGAGCAAAGCCCTATAAAATGAGCAGTTAGAAAAACACCAACAGAAAATGACGGTGTTGGAGCTCTGGGGGCCAGAACCCGAAATCCAGGGGCTGCCGGGGCTAGAGGGAAGATCTGATCGCGGCTTCTCTGCTGGCTTCTGAGTGGGCGGGGCTGCACAAACAGTCTTTGCTGCGCTCCCTGTTCGGGCCTTGCCCACAACCCCCTGTGTCTGCCCGCATCTCCCCCGTATATTATATTCCATTGTCCCTATTTCCCTTCCTGAAGGGCACCAGCTTCTCTGGAGTTAGGGCCCACCCGCCTGCGTATGGCCCATCTTAACCATACACAAGCCTAAGGGCCCCACCCTGAGGCTCAGGGCAGTAGGAAGGAGGCACGGATCCGTCTATGGCACGTGTTGGAGCAGAGCCCCTCAGAATGGGAACATGGCTTGTGAGCTGCACCAAATGCAGCAGAAAGGGAAGGGGCGAAGGGCCCGTTCAGGCGCCGGGTCAGGCTCCGGGTCAGCAGCCCCGCCAGTCTGACAGCAGCCCCTGCTTGCTCCCGCCACAGCGCTGAGGAGCGCGAGCGCTTCACCGGCTGAGCAGTGGCGGCCCTGCCACGTGCCGCGGCCTCCTCTTCCAAAGGCACGTGCTCACTTCCTGACCCCGCCCGCTGCATTACTCCGGTCGGCTCTTTCCAGGGCACTGCTGCACCTGAATGGCTGCCGCTGGCGAGACCACCCGTGGCTCACGCTTGTGGCGACTCTCAGCACGCCAGACCTCAGGCGACCGCTGAGCCATTTCTGCCTCACTCCTGTCATTTTTCTGCATCACTCCCACTCTGCGGCCACCTAGCTCCAGGCTCCACAGCGGGCACTTCCGGCAGTGAATATCATTGTCCCTCTTTGCCCACAGGCCCTGCCCAGTTCTCACTCCCCTAGGCGGGAACTTGAGTTGTATAGCGTCATTACCCAGTGCACTAGCTGAGAACTCCCCAATAGGGGTCTTCCTCCTCCTCCCCTCCCTTGGAAAGAAGTGCTGGGCCGTGCCGAATGCTGTGTCCACTCTGAGCCAGGCAGTGCTGGGCCGTGCTGAGTGCTGTGTCCACCCTGAGCCGGGCAGTGCTGGGCCGTGCCGAAGTTCTGTGTCCACCCTGAGCCGGGCAGTGCTGGGCTGTGCTGAGTGCTGTGTCTACCCTGAGCTGGGCAGTGCTGGGCCGTGCCGAGTGCTGTGTCCACCCTGAGCCGGGCAGTGCTGGGCCGTGCTGAGTGCTGTGTCCACCCTGAGCCGGGCAGTGCTGGGCCTTGCTGAGTGCTGTTTCCACCCTGAGGCGGGCAGTGCTGGGCTGTGCTGAGTGCTGTGTCCACCCTGATCCGGGCAGTGCTGGGCCGTGCTGAGTGCTGTGTCCACCCTGATCCGGGCAGTGCTGGGCCGTGCTGAGTGCTGTGTCCACCCTGAGCCGGGCAGTGCTGGGCCTTGCTGGAGTGCTGTTTCCACCCTGAGCCGGGCAGTGCTGGGCCGTGCTGAGTGCTGTGTCCACCCTGAGCCGGGCAGTGCTGGGCCTTGCTGAGTGCTGTGTCCACCCTGAGCTGGGCAGTGCTGGGCCATTCAAGTGCTGTGTCCACCCTGAGCCGGGCAGTGCTGGGCCGTGCTGAGTGCTGTGTCCACCCTGAGCCGGGCAGTGCTGGGCCTTGCTGAGTGCTGTGTCCACCCTGAGTTGGGCAGTGCTGGGCCATGCCGAGTGCTGTGTCCACCCTGAGCCGGGCAGTGCTGGGCCGTGCTGAGTGCTGTTTCCACCCTGAGCCGGGCAGTGCTGGGCTGTGCTGAGTGCTGTGTCCACCCTGATCCGGGCAGTGCTGGGCCATGCTGAGTGCTGTGTCCACCCTGAGCTGGGCAGTGCTGGGCCATGCCGAGTGCTGTGTCCACCCTGAGCCAGGCAGTGCTGGGTCCTGCCGAGACTATGTCCACCCTGAGCCGGGCAGTGCTGGACTGTGCCGAGACTATGTCCACCCTGAGCTGGGCAGCTGAAGTCTCCAAAGCAAAGGCCTGGGGCTGTTTCTTGCCCATGATAAGTGAGCTAGCCTGAATCCTTGCTCAGTGCCTGTTTCAGGACCAAGGTAATCCATGCTGGAGCAGCAATGACAAATCGGACAGCAGGGCCAGGAACAATGGGAAAGCCACCGAGGCCCTCCCTGATTAATTGTCCAGGACGAGATCCCGACCATGGGAGCCGGAGGGGGAAAAACCCTGGAATAGTGGCAGCTGCAGGAGAAGCTGGTCATTGTTGGATGATCTTGACCTTCCCATGGCTCCAGCGGGAAATGGAGAGAAGGACAGGGAGAGGAAGGGAGCCGGAAGCAGCGGGTGAAGGTGGGGACGTCGCCGTCCTCACAGTGACAACCGCAGACCGAGAATTGCTCCCGCCGAGCGGTAATTAACTGCCGCTGGCCTGCGCAGCTGCTTGCGATCACTCACGTCTGCACGCCTCCTGCTCAGCGTCCCCTTGGTCCAGCGGAAGGAAAACAAAGCACAGAGGAGTGAAGCACCTGCCTGAGGTCTCAGAGCGAAACACAGAAGATAAGACACATTTTGCCTATTTTATTTTTTATTGGGTGACTCAGATTCTTTCACAGTCAGTCCCTGGTTCGTACAGGCCTGCCTCCACGTCGCTCCTTCCCTCGCCTCTCTGTAGGGACTGTGAAGCCCCTCGAGCTAGCGCTAGGGCTGGATGCACAGTTGTAGTTGCTCATGCAGCTCACTCACAGTGGCTCCACGTTGGCAGTTGCAGAGCCAGTGAGGCAGAGAGAGTCCCTGAGAGGAGCAGGCTGCGAGCCCCTCATGGCTGGGGTTTCTCTCAGGCCTGCGGATTGCCCCTGCCTCCCTCCCCGGCTGACCAGCTCCTCTCTCCCTCAGAGGCAGTGCCAGGAAGCACCGTGGTTGGCAATAATTGGTCAAGAATATTCTGAAGGGGCCATAGAGACAGTACAGCAGGGAGGGCATTTGCTTTGCCCGTGGCTGACCCAGATTCCATCCCCTGAGCACCGCCAGAGTAATTCCTGAGTGCAGACTGAGGAAAGACCCGAGTATTGCCAGGAGCGATCCCTGAGTGCAGAGTCAGGAATAACCCGAGTATTGCCAGGAGTGATCCCTGAGTGCAGAGTGAGGAATAACCCGAGTATCACCAGATGTGCCCAAAACCATGTCTGCAGCCAAGGTGCGAGCAAGAACTTGGAAGATTCCTCTTCCAACCTCTAGGAAATAAAGTGACTAGACTAGTGAGGTGGATTGAATCTGGTTGGAATGTGCTTTGCATACCTGTGCTGGGGCGCTAAAACACCACTGGAGTTCGGGCTCCTGCCCACGTATCTGGGAAGGTCTGATCGGCTTCAAGGGCCATGCCGTGGGGTGGGGACGGGGGTCCTAGCTGCTCTTTTCTCCTGGGTGAAAATGGCAAAAACTTCTAAATCCTGAGAACTTGTGTTTGGGCGGTTCAGTCAGTGGTCTCCATCGGAGACACCCCTGGCCACACCGGCTCTGAGAAAAGAGCCAATGGGATGATTAAGTCCCATTGGCGCCAGTTAAATCACCTTTCCCAGAGCTGTGATCATGCTCCTATTCCTGTCCTCATCCTGCTTTGCTTACTCTGTCCCTGCTACATCCTCTGCACCAGGCGCTGAAGTAAGAGCCTCCCAGGCCGTTTCACACAATTCCAACAACTCCCAGAGAAAATGGCCCATTTTACAGGCGATAAAGCAAGGACTTAGAGAAATAAAGTAATGTTTCTAGGACCAGGCTACTGATCACTGAATGCTGAGCTCACATGTCTGACCCCAAATCCTTTCTTCAAGGCATCATGTGGAGACAGTGGCTTAGCCCATGGGCTAGTTAGCAGGAACCAGCTCGGTTCTCAAATCCAACCACCCAAGAAAACCAATGGGCAAACCAGTTGTTCTTAAGCACCAGTGAGAAACAGAAACCCAACACCGGCATAAGGATGGTGACTTTGACCAGCTTAGCAGAACAGAAAACAGTTGAATCAAAGGCTCATCAGCCAAGGACCTTGGTTACAATGAGGGGACCCAAATGAGGTTTGTTAACCACCTACACATCTTTTAGGACCATTCCTGGGTCACCTGCCCTATATCAGTAACGATGACAAATCTCCACGTGTAAATCCACACACTCTGTTTTTCTGAGATTCGGTGGCCAGCTTGAAGATGGCAGCATGCTGGACTCCAAGCGAGGTCTTAGACCCCAGGCCGTAGCACCCACCAGGGCACAAGGAAATGGATGAGACAGTAGCACCTTGTTTAAGGTAGGGGAAGGTAAGACACTTGTCCCAAAAGGAGGATCCAGGGGATGGGAGAAGGGCTTCCCGAGCCGCTGGACTTGAGCAAAGCCCAAAGTTCAGAAGATGACAGTGTAGAGCCCGGCATTAAAATGGGAGACTTGGAAGCCAGAGCTGGCTATGTTGGCGGGTCTCCATCACCACATCAGTGTAAGCCCGAGCCTGAGGGAGTGGGTCAATGAATGAGAAATGAATTGGGGTGGAAAAGAAGAGATGGATCGCTGGGGGAAAATCTCCCCCAACCAGAAGCAACCCTGGAGCAGGGTCTAAGTGCTGCTCATCTGAGACCCCTCCTAGCGGCAGAGGTAGGAGAGTGAGGAGAAGGAGAGGCAGACCCGCAGAGCTGGTCGAGCAATCAAGCAAGTGACGCAGTGTGACCTTGGCAGCTGATCCTCACTAGGGCTCCAGGATGCTCAGGCACCTGCTCTGATGGCGTTGGCTGAAAGCGTCCCCAACTGGGGCAACCAGTATGAATCTCCTGGCATTCCTCATCAGTTTGGTTGGGCCAGCATACCATCCGGATTTATCCTGTGGTCTCAGGAGCGAAGAATCCTTGGAAATGTCACCTTCCTAAGAATCTTCCTTAAGATCAGATCCCTCCGGTCTGGGAATGGTAGGGAACAGGTTTGGGTGAGAAGGTGGAGGAACTATGGAAATTAGAATAGAATAGGGGGCACAGCTGGAGTTTATGGCAGCTTAAAAATACTAGGTTAGAGGCTGGAGAGATGGTGCAGAAAGCAAGGCGCTTGCCTTGCACAAACCCCAGTTTGGTCCCTGACACTGCACCTGGTACCCCAAACAGTGCCAGGGTTGACCCTGAGTGCAGAGGCAGGAGTCAGCTCTGAGCACTGCCAGGTGTGACTTAATATTAAAACAGAGCAACAGAAAGTGGAAGTTTGATCCCCACCCTCCCCTATGGTCATGTGACCAGAACTAGGCCATTTGCTCTAAGACCAAGATGACTGCCTTCTGACGCCCTGATGGATCTATCACATCTTCCAGAAAGGCAATGGAGAAGATTATCCATGACTTCTGCTCAAATCTCTTTGATAGCCACATTCACCTGCCCACATACCAAATTCCACAGGATGGATATGTCATTCCCAACATTCTCCCTTCTAAAATCCGACATGCCATTTCGTTGGTAAAGAAGGAAACAGCACCAGGCCCAGACAAAGTCAGACCCGAACACCTGAAGAATCTGCCGTCGGTACTCATCAATACACTAGCTCGGCTCTTCACATGCTACCTGTCTGAATGCAAGGAAACCTCCCAGTGGAAAACCAGCAGGACAGTTCTACTGTTCAAGAAGGGAGACATTCACGACATTGGCAACTATCGCCCCATCTGCCTGTTGTCCATCATCTACAAGCTGTTTACACAAGTCATCCTGAACAGGATTGGCAGAACACTAGATGAAGGACAACCATGTGAGCAAGCTGGCTTCTGGAAAGGATTCAGCACAATCGACCATATCCACACAGTAACCAAGCTCAATGAGGTTTGTAGGGAGTTCAAGATGCTGCTGTCTCACATTCATTGATTTACAGAAAGCCTTTGATTCTGTGGATACTGAAGCAGTCATCGAAGCCCTAGCCAAACAGGGCATTAAAACCCAATACATCAAGATCCTTCATGAGCTATATTACGGATTCACCACCAGGATCTCACCATTCTACAAAGAAGTGATCATTGATGTCAAAAGAGGGGTTCGGCAGGGTGATACCATTTCACCAAAACTCTTCAGCACCACCCTCGAGAACATCATGCGACAATTAGAATGGGAAGGAATGGGAGTGAAGATAGATGGTCGGCAACTACACCACCTCCACTTCGCTGATGACATCGTTCTAATAACACCAAACATTAGCCAAGCGACACAAATGCTGGCTGACTTTGACCAAGAATGTGGAAAGATAGGTCTATGGCTGAATCTAAAAGAAAACTATGTTTATGAAGAATGAACTAGTTCCAGAGACCCCATTCACTCTCAATGGAACAAACATCTCTGAATGCAGCAGTTATGTGTACCTAGGTCGAGAAGTCAACATGATGAACGACCTAAAACCTGAGCTGCGCAGGAGGAAGAGAGCGACATGGGAATGCCTTCAGAGGCATTGAAGAAATAGCTAAAAAGGACAAAGAAACTTCGGCTCTGGGCACATCTCTTTGACTCCACCGTTCTCCCTGCATTAACAGACGCCTCAGAGACCTGGGCCCTACAAAAGCAGGATGAGAATGCTATTCGGGTCTCCCAGAGAGGAATCGAAAGAGCTATGCTTGGAATATCACGCCTCACTCAAGTGAGAGAAGGAATCCGGAGTTCTGACCTCCGTCGCTATTCCAGAATCAGGGATGCTGTCTCTTTTGCCAAGGCATCGAAAATCAGATGGGCTGGACATGTAATGCGATTTGGAGATGACCGCTGGACTAGAGCTGTTACCGACTGGATCCCACGGGATATCAAAAGATCACGTGGCCGCCCACCTACAAGATGGTAAGACTTCCTTGTCAAGACCCTGAAGGAACGGTTTGAGGCTCTTCATATTCCTGAATCAACCAGATGCCATTGGGCTATATTGGCACGTGATAGGGTCCAATGGAAATGTTACTGGTGCCCACTTGAGCACATCGATGAATAACGGGATTCAAGTGATCAAGTAACTGCACCTGGTCCCCCAAATGGTCCCAGGGTTGACCCTGAGTGTAGAGGCAGGAGTCAGCTCTAAGCACTGCCAGGTGTGACTTAATATTAAACCAAAGCAACAGAAAGTGGAAGTTTGATCCCCGCCCTCCCCTATGGTCACGTGACCAGAACTAGGCCATTTGCTCCTAGCCTGGGGGACCGGGGTCCTTCCTCCCAAGGATATTCTCAGGACTTGGGAACCGTCTGAGAGTGGTTTTGTACATGATTATTTGACTCTTTTATCATGTCGAAATTTCAGAGAAAGAGTGAAGATTTTGAAGCTATCTCTAGTATGTTTGTATTGTTGTAATTAATGATGATTTGGGGGGGCCACTGTATTTAGAAGCTGCGCCCATAGTAGTTCAGTGACAGGGCGCCGGGTGACTCAGGGCCCCCTGCTCGGCCCTTTCAGGCACTCCTCAGCCCCTGAAGTTTTGCTTTACAATATAAACACATTCAACTATTTTTAAAAGGTCTTCATTTTCTGGCATGGTGGGGAGGGGAGTTTGGGTAACATCACACCTGAGCTGCTCATGATCTGCACTCAGGAATTCCTCCTGGTGGTATTGGGGACCTTATGGGATGCTGGGGATCAAATGTGGGTTGGCCGTGTGCAAGACATGGTACAGCCCTCCCTGCTGTACCCTCTGCTGGCTCTGGCCCCTGCTATTTTTTTAAAGGGCAGCATCTTCAAGGCTACCTCTCATTTTTTCACATTGTCCTCGGTGCTCTGTGCCAAGAGTGTCCTCCGATTAGTGCTGATGGCTCTCTGAGCAGATCCATCATATTCACGGGCATGGCCAGGCTGGACCTGAGTTTCCCAGGCGCCGCTTTGATAAAAAATCATCCTGGTGTATGAATTCAGTGAATTTGAGTTTATTATTCACCCACTCGCTTTCGAAGGCTTTAGATAAGATATTCTTGTCGAATTTGTCTCCCTTGGCCTGACAGAACTTCTGAAATATAACCCAGATTCTCGAATTGCCTTGAAAACCTCAGTTCATTAATTGAGGACCAATTTGAAAGGATGAATGAGAGGGGGGATAAAGAGACAGATTAGAGGAAATCTGGGCTCATCGTGCAAGTAAGTACTGCGATGAGAGACAGAGAAGGCCAAGGGGAAGTGAGGCAAAGAGATGATGAAAAAAATGAGGGGCTTAGCCTCTGAGCGCCAAGCTGGAAGCGGAGGTGCGCATCTCCGTGCTTTATAATTCCAGTGACATTACCTTTTAATAAAGCGTTTCCTTCACTCCCACACCTTTAATATTAGATCATCAAACCGCAAAGGGACGGAGAACTCATGTGAATATAACAGACATCACTCAGTATGTCATCCAGAGAGCTCTCAGAGGGCCCCGCTCAACTGGGAATTATTGCAATTAAGCACACATGCTCTGTGTGTGTGACTGTGGGTGTGTGAGCATGTAAGTGTGTGTCTGGATGAGTGAGTGTGGATGTGGATGTGTGTGTGTTGCTCAAACCCAAGTGGAAGCCTGTGTGAAGCATATTCTAAGCCACACCGCAGCCAACAAGGCACTTTTCAGTACAGCTTGGCCAAGCCACTGGTTTTCTTCCATTTGCTTTGTTTCTAGTGCCTACGAACCGACCCCTTAGTAGGCAGCAGATGCGACAGGAGGTGGCTGGGGGGAGCAGGACTTTGCATTATTTCTGTCGCGTTGCTGGCTCCTTCCTTTATACTGCCTTGCCATTTGGATTCCAATATATTTCTGAACTCTAGGAGGAGGCTTGTACCAAAGTATCCTAAGCGGAAATGGTGAGGGCGCATGATTGGTTGTGCCCGTGAGAACATGGGGAAGACCCTGAATTCATGGACTTGCCGTCTTCATGCTTGGGGAGCCCCAGAAGTGAGAATCTCTTGGAGCCAGAGACTGAAGTCTAGGTAGGCAAGAAGGTCTAGCCCTCGGCCGTGCCACTGTCTTTTCTTCCAATAAAAAGTCATTTGCAACCCAACCAGGCAGGCAAGAAGGAGAGACATCAGATAAAGAGCAGAGACATCAGCCTGGACCTGTTCTATCAAAATGGGTGGCTTTTGAATAGAAAAATGTACAGAATGGCGCGGTCCGGTGTGTGTGCGTGGGGGGGTGGGGAGCATCAGGAGCAAGCAAAGGCGTTAAGGAACTTGCTCCTTCACTCTAGTACTTAAAGATACCGTCAGGGTCCTAATAGTACAGTGTAGGGCACTTACCCCCCCACAATCACAGGAGAGTTTGTAGAAGGGCTAAGGCACAGTCCACCCCGGCTCCATCTCCTGCACCCCATCAGTGGTCCCCTGTACACTGCAGCAGTGATTCCTGAACACAGAGCCCGGATTAAGTCCTGCGCATCACCAGGTGTGGCCCAAATCGCCACCCTTCAACCTTCCTGCAAAACAAATCTTCAAAAACTAACAGGTCATTCCCTGTGCCCAGCGCTGGCTGCCCAGCAAGCTATTGATTCGGTGTTGCCTCAGAGGCTGACCGCATGCCAGGAAGTGTTTTTCTCATTATCTCCCAACCAGCCCTGCTGCCACGCACAGGCCGCCATGTCGGAACTCTCTCCTCCACATGCATACAAGCCCCTATTTCTGTCTACCATTTCAGGTGGGAATGGAAAAGTGGGGGCACCACAGATCAGTCCCAAGAAACCCCCAAGGCGCAGTGGCCACTGAGAGGAGGAGACCGTTTGAGAGCCTGAAAGGCTCCATCAAGTTAGATTGTTTAAGACAACGCCCGCCAATGTGGCAAGGACTCTGCAGGTAAAACAAGGCAGGCCAGTGAGAGCCTGGGGCTGTGTCTTCCCAGGCAGAGTGTCGGCATGAATCCGCGCTGCTCCCGAGACTCTAGAGACGGCCACGTGCCCGCCGGGTGCCTGAATACGCAAAATGCTGTTTTTTTCTGCCCCGTGCGACCTGTGCCTTGGGTGTGCACATACAGGTGTGTCCTGGACACCAGAGGACAAGCAGCACACACCATGTACAGACACACACATTCACATACATAAGCGCATGTGCACACACGTGCCTTACACACTCGTGCATAAACACATACACATTTACACACATATGCCCGCACATTCACACACATGCATGCGCACACACATACACACAGTGAGTCCATTGGGGTTGAAACTGTGTGTCCGTGTGTGCATCCATGGATGCACATGTGTGTGTTTCGTGCATGTGTGTTTGTTGCACACACATGCAGGTTTATGTCAAGCCCAGGTGTGGGTTATGCGGCGCCCGTGTCTGTACTCAGGCACTGTGCGGTGCAGAATCAGTCATTGCCAGGAGCCGCGAACGGGGGCAGTGGAGCCGGCCACGCTCAGTGGAGCAGCGGCTGCCGGGGCCACTGAGGGGGCCAGACCCGTCTTATTCTTTCCCGACTCGGGATGAAAGGAGGGTGAGTCATCTGGTGAAAGCTGGGTGGATGCGGCCGCAGAGACAGCACAGTGGGAAGACCCTTGCCTGCACCCAACAGATCTGGGACCTAGCACCCATAAGGCCTCCTAAGCACTGCCAGGAATGATCCCTGAGCACAGAGCCACGAGCAAGCTCCAACCCCATCGGCCCCCCAAACAGACAGAAGAAGAAGCACTGTCCCTTGAGCACGACCTTTCTGTGTCTGCTTCCTGGCTGGCGCTTCCAAGCTCGTGTTCTCTCCTGAACACAGACTCCTTCCCTCCCCTGCCTCACATCCTTCTAGGACATTTCACTCCATTAAAGCTGCCTTGCTTCAGTGAGAGAAACTCCTTCCAAACAGGGCCCTCTCCCCCTGGCAGAGAGCAGGCAGTGTAGACGGGGAGGCGGCCTCCCTCTCGGCATTTCACTCTGGGCTCCTTCCACAGAGCTCCGGCCCCAGCGCCACGGCCTTGGAAGGCCCTTGAGATGTGTGTCAATCACCCAGGCAGTGCTGCCGGCCGGGCACCCGGGTGCACAGGGAGTCACTCAGGGGCAAAATTTAAGGAGGTGCAAACTCTCGGGTCCACACACAGCCTTGAGATTGAAATTTGGGGTGTCCTGACTCTGGAAACCTCTCCCGGTCCTGCCTCTGTTCCAGCCCATCTGCAGCTTGTGCGTGTTTAAGTGACAGCTGTGGACTTGGTCTCACTGTTCTGAACTGGACAGAGCTGTGTGTGCGTCCCGTTTATGAACCGGGCCCTCGAGGGAAGGCGTCCTTGCAGGGATGAGGCATCTATGTGCAAACTTCATTCACAAAATGCTGCTTTTTCTGCCCAGGGCCACTATTTTTTTATTTTAACGGGCCGTGTCACTGCCCAGGTACCCATGTTTTCCCTGCTTCTTGCAATCCAATGAGCTCGGCAGGAAATGAGACTAAACCCAGAACCATTTCTTGCTGAAATCAATTTCGCTGTTCCCCAGCGCTGTGAATGATGTAAAGTCTGAGGGGGACGGGAAAGAGTGAAACAGATCGTGAGCTGGGGAGCCATCGGGGAGTCACTGCTGGCGCCGGGGGAGGAACTGCGCAGAGCAGAGCCTCGTCTTCCGCTCGCCCCACTCGGGCTTGGTAAGCTCTTGATCACAGAAAGTGATGCCGTACCTTATTTGGTCCTTTGATGATCAGTGGTTACACATTCATTTCCTGCCGGTGATTCATCACTGAAAAAAAGAAATGGGGGTGGGGCGCTCACTAGAGCCCTGAAGGCGTGTCTGCGGATGGGGGTTTTATTCAGAGCATCTCAGAATAAGAGTACTGGCCTCCGCGGCTGCCCAGCCCTTTTTTGAGTCACAGCCTCCATCTGACCCTGAGCTCTGGCAGAGCCGTTGCCTGCGCCCAGAGAGATGTTCATGCCACATGTGGGGTGCTTTCAGGGGGGCCCCCTCTTTTCCTTCCAAGTATGAGCAAGTGAAGGACATTGGCTCGCCAAGTCATTCCACTGGGGCTGTGCCTTAACTGGCCATCAGGGCCGGTTACACAGATGCAGAGTCCCTCGTCTGGTGAGCAGCAGTTGGCACCATCTGATGGTCACTGGCGATTAGGGGGGGCCCCAGGATGCGCCCCCACTTTTTGGGAGTGCCTGGCCAATGGGAAGATCTGTGACTGTCCCTATGTAACAGCCAGAGAAACCAAGGCTTTGCCAGGTGGTATGAGCTGATGGAGGTGGGCAGGCCTGGCCTGACACTTCAGATGCCCCCAGAGTGCTCCCCACAGAGCCCCTGTCCCCACGTCACCCCCATCGGTTCGCCTCATGCTGGCTGCCCTGATGAGCAGTTGAGAAAGTGAAAACTGCTCTGAGCCTTTACGTTTTGAAAATTCAAAATCTTGGGGCCTGAGAGAAAGTACAATGGGTAGGGCGCTTGCCTTGTACACGGCCAGCTCAGGTTTTCCCACAGGCATCCCATAGGGTCCCCCAAGCACCACCAGGAGTAATTCCTGAGCATTGACAGGTATGGGCAAAAAAAGAAGCACCCCAAAACTCAATTAGCACTCCAAGCAAGTTTACAACTTTTTCATTCAGATAATGAAGAGTAGAGTCTCATTTGATATCTTGTTTTGTTTTGGGGGGTTACACCTGGTGGTGCTCAGGGCTTACTCCTGGCTCTGTGCTCAGAGGTCCTTCCTGGGGAACGGGGGCACATGAGGCCCTGGGGAGGGAACTGCAAGGCAGGCGCCTCCCTGCTGTGCTCTCTCCGGACCCCCTGGTATCTTCTTAGCTCAAAGGGAAGCCCCACTGCTGTTCCTGAAGAGGCCTCTGGACCATTGGCGGGTGTGTCCCAGGCAGATTCCAGAGCAGTCAGCTTCCGTGACACCCAGGACAAGGGCGCCTGGCCCTGGGGCAGACCTGGGACCCAGGGAGTCGCCATCTGCTCCCTGGGTGCCAGGCGCCCTTCTGACAGGAGCAAGCGTGTGGGGGACACAGTCCGAGAAACAATACACAGGCGATACTGCCGTGCCACGTGCTCCCTGTGATTCCACCCACCTGGCAGGAGAGCCCAGGGCACGGGAGGGCACCTCGGGTCTCACCTTTCAAGCATGAGAGAGTTAGGTTTGAGGCTAAAGTCATAGGTACCCCCAAGGGTCTGTGATTGGACTCTTACAAGCCTCTCTTCTGGGGGCTCCACCCGCACCTTCTTCACGCCCCTGGACCTCCCTTGACCCACTGCTGTGAGGTTTAAAAAATGTTCTGATCAGGGCCTGAGCAATAGTACAGCACGGAGGGCGTTTGCCTTGCACATGGCCCACCGGGTTCAACTGCCAGTATCCCATACAGTCCCCCAAGCACGGCCAGGGGTAATTCCTGAGTGCAGAGGCAGGAGTAAACCCTAAGCATCGCCCCTGGGTATGACCCAGAATCAAACAAACAAGCTAAGCAAGAGCATCAGCTACGAGGTCCTCAATAATGCCTCGTTCCCTGTTACCAAATCAGTCCTAAAAGCATTTATGCAAAATGTTTTAAGTTGGAGGAGTTGGAAAAGGGTGTGTGTGTGTGTGTGTGTGTGTGTGTGTGTGTGTGTGTGTGTGTGCGTGCGTGCATGTGTGTGTGAGCATGTGTGCGTGTGCTTGTGTGTGTGTGTGTGTGTGACCCTTGCAGCCTGCCACACCAGGAGGCTGTTGCTTTTGTGCCGTGAGGTTCTGATGGTTCTGGTGGACTCTTCATTGGCCTTTCTGTGGGTTCTGATTCCTAGGACGGGTGGAGTGAGGCATCCTTCCTGGCCCCCCCACTCACTCCCTCCCCTTGGATTTGCCTGATTGCCTGGCATTGCGCTCTCTGAGGAAGGGTCCCTCCTCCAAGCAGGAGGGTCTGGGGGCAAAGAGCACTGGGAGAAGCGGAGTTAGCAGCCTTGGGGGGCAGAGAGCGCTGGAGGAAGCCGAGTTAGTGGCTCTGGGGGGGAGAGGCGCTGGAGGAAGCAGAATTGTGCCCTGGGAGCATTTTTAAGAACATAGATCTGTTTTATTCCCTCTGGCATTTCCCGACATGCTGAATTTCTCTCAGTGTTTAATGCCTCATAAATAAAGCTCCAAGAGCAATTCTCAGCTCTAGCAAATCAAGAATATGTTGCAGAAAACATTTAAAATATAAAAAGTCATTTCAGAGGGAAGAAGAGAGCCCCCATTCTCAGAGCGACCAGCGTATCAAGTCACTGACATTTCCAGAGTGGAGGCGGGAGACGGGGAGAGGGTCCCCGGGTCAGTGGGTCTAGGCGGAAGGACAGAAGGACTGAGAGGACACCCTCGCCCTTCCCGAGGGCTCCAGGATCGCCGAGGCAGGGGCTGTCCTCTCCCATTTTATTGGACTTGAGGGAACGCTTAGAGATTTAAATGAGTTTTTGTCCCAACAGACCACACGGGGCAGCATTTTCTGAAAAGGCCAGGCACAGGGTCCCAGTGTGGCTGGGTGCTGTGCTCCTCGTGCTGATGGGAGGGCCGTCCCCACACCCACACAGCCGCACTGCAATGAGCCACCTGCCCCCAGCCCAGCCCATATTCCTCCACCTCCCCAGAATGAGCCACCCGTACCCCATTTCTCACCGTCCTTGGGCTCGGTGGCCAACCACCCACCCCCACCCAGTCTCCTGTTTCCTCACCCCTGCTCCCCTGGGCTTCTCGGGGGGTGCCCCTCAGCAGTTTCTCAGGGGCCCCCTCTGCTCTTCCTCCATTGCCGCTACCCTGACCAGGGTCGCCAGGGTGGCCCTGACGGACGTTCTGCCCTGGCTGGGACCCCAGGGTTGAGCTGCACTCATAGCCCTTATCCAGGCCCCCAAATGGATCTCGGGGCTCCTTTCCCTCTGGCAGCCCACAGTGGAGTCCCCCGACGGCCCGTGAAAGCCTTCTGAGTCTCCACCTGGGGCTTGGATATTCCCGGTCCTCGGCCTGGAAAGCGTTGTGCGTTTGCTCCCTGCCGGCCCTCACACTGCCTTTGTCCAGGGGCCTGCAGATGCCCTGCTCTGGTCATGCTCGGCCTGTGGACTTTCTAGAAGGGGCAGCTGGGGGTCGGGGGTGGCTCCCCTCCGATCCCCTCTGATCCGCTCTCTCTGGCCTGCTCACACCCAACCTTAGACCCCAGAGCCGGCATCACCTACAGAGTACCCAAGCATGCCCAGAATCTTAGAATAATCTCACACAAACTGTCCAGCTCCTGAATGGTCTCTACTGGCATTCCCCGCCTTCTGCAGGTGTATATGGAAAAACACAAAGCGCAGCCTTCCACACTGACCTCCCAGCCAAGGTCACTGTGCTCCAAGCCCCGGGCTTAAGCCTCTGGGTTGCTCCTGGCTGGGAATTAGCCCCTCCCCAGAACATTCCTCCATGGTGGGGAGAGGGCTGCAAAGCAGCTTAACGTCTGCCAACATGACCTGAGCTCAGGGAACAGGACAGAATGTCAGAGAGGATCTGGCATTAGCTCCTCCAGGAGTACCTTCCTGTGATCCGTGGCTCACCCGGCCACCCCAGGGATATCGGCCAGGCCATAGGTCTCTCCAACCGTGTCCTGCAATGGCCCTTGAGTCGTGGCAGGGTCAGAAGGGGAAGAAGCAGAGTCTTGGGGACAAATGCTGTGTATTTGCTGCTTGCAAAACTCTCAGTGTATGAGACAGATCCCCTCTCCATAACGAACTTTTATACAAAACAGCGCATCCCAGCGTGTTTCCAGAAAGCAGTTTAGTGAAAGAAAATGTCCCGTGGGACCGTGCTGATGTGCAGTGGGCTCTGAGGGGGTCGGACCAGCTGGGCAGGCAGCAGGAAACCCCTCCCGGTCCCCAGGAGAGAGACCACCTAACGGCAGGGGATGGGCTGGCCCCAGGAACGCTAGTGGCCAAGAAACGGGGGGGGTGTGTGTGTGTGTGTGTGTGTGTGTGTGTGTGTGTGTGTGTGTGTGTGTGTGTGTGGCAGGGATAGGCTGAGTCCCAGTGATGCAACTAACAGAGGTCAAATGTCTGGGTGATCTTTTGCGGGAGGGGACGGTCCACGCTGAGCTTTGCCTTGGGATTCCTCCTGGCTCTGCTTCAGGATCACTCCTGGCGGTGCTAAGCGGGACCCTGTTTGGAACCTGGGCTGGCTGTGTTCAAGACAAGCACCTTTTAGAAGGAGATTAATATCCAAGGCCAGGACAAACAGGGGCCAGGAGACTCATCAGCGGTTGGAAGACACAAGCATGGGGTGGGGGGGAGGGCTGTTAGGATAGAGAAGGGACCGGTATGACAATAATAGGTAGAAACGGTCACTCTGGACACGAAGTGAGTGTTGAGAGTAAAGGGATGTACATGAAAACCTTCAGTACCTGTATTGCAAACAAGTATCTGTGTTGCCCAAAAATGTGTCTATTCTACACAGAGTCTCTCAGAGAGAGGAGAGAGAGAGAGAGAGAGAGAGAGAGAGAGAGAGAGAGAGAGAGAGAGAGGGAAAGTGCCTGTCACTGAGGCAGATTGGGAGGCAGGAGGAAAACTGGGGACATTGTGGTGGGAAATGTGGGAAGGAACGGGAAGAAGAAGGAGGAGGAGAAGAAGGAGGAGGGGGAGGAGGAGGAGGTGGAGGAGGAGGAGGAGAAGGAGGAGGAGGAGCAGAAGGAGGAGGAGAAGGAGGAGGAGCAGGAGGAGGAGGAGCAGAAGGAGAAGAAAGAGGAGCAGGAGGAGGAAGAGGAGCAGGAGGAGGAGGAGAAGGAGAAGGAGGAGGAGGAGGAGCAGGAGGAGGAAGAGGAGCAGGAGGAGGGAGCAGGAGGAGGAGGAGGAGCAGGAGGAGGAGCAGGAGAAACACCTTCATCCAGGTTGTTTTGTCGCTGAGTGTCACAGTGCCCTGTCTGCCTCGAGTCTGCTTTTGCTTCTCCTAACTGGACACAGGGTCATTTTCAGATGCTGACCTCTGTCAGGAGAGAAAATGGAGGAGAGAGATTGTATCTGTGAGCTTGAAATCCAGGGAAGCCTAAGAAAGACGCAACACAGTGCTGGCCAGCAGGTTTCTCTCCGGGTGACAGACCACACTGGCCCGTTCCCCCACCCCCCCACGTCACCAGGAGAAATGTGAGGATGTCACCTGAGCTAGGATTCCCCAAGGCACTGGTGTTCCGTGGAACACAGTTTGGGAAACCAATATCAGAGTTCAAGGGGTCTCCCAAGCAGAGCTCAGCGGCCCAGGAGGCCTCCTGGTGATTCTCAGCCAAGCTGGCCTGCAGTTCGGTGCCATGGCCGGAGGATTGCCCCACATGAGCGCTTGTCGCTACACCCCCACATGCTTGGGGACCGTATAGTGCCAAGGACGAAACCAGGGTGAACCTTAACCCTCACGCACCCTCCTGGCTGGAAACGAGTGTCCGGCAGACACAGTGCCGCGTGTTGCTGGCTGGGGAAGCCATCGTCTGCGCTCAGGGCAACAGCGGGGCGGTGCCTGACCATTTTGAACCCATGGTAAACGCAGAGTCTCCGGACAGACCGTGGCTGCACACAAGGAGGCGAGCCCTGAGATGTCGCCGCTCCCTCCCAACGCCTCCGCGAAGCTTCTCTCTCTCGCTGCTCTCTGCCCACAGACCATTCTTGCTGCCTCCAGGAATTCATAGAAATCCGCAGGGGAACAGAGAACAAGGATCCTTCTGTAGCGGGGGCTGTGTCAGTGCCCTGAAGGCCAGTCTGAGGAGTCAACCATGCTGGCCTGGGCGTGGCCAAACACCGACCCACACCGCCGTGGACTCACTGGGTCTCTCAAGAAGATCACGCAGGCTAGGACCGGCACCTACTGCTAGGGAGGCTAGAGTGTAGTTTCTCTGTAAGCGGGAAGAAGAGAACCCAACATAGCTAATACAAAAGACCCGGCCACAAGCCCCGAGGTTCTCAGTCTTTTGCCAGGCTAGGGATAAAAAAGTGGGAGACGTGGGCCCTCACGTATGGTCTAAGTTCTGACCAAGAGCTAAAGGTCTGGGGCATCCCATTATTTTGGATTGTAGCTGTGGAGCTTGTTTTAGTAAAAGCCTCTTAGAATTGCACTGGAATCCTGAGTTTTCATCCATTCCCCACCGACATCAGAGGTAGAAGGGAACTAAACCTGATATCATTGGGGACCCCAACCGCTCCCTGACACACAATAATTAACTCAAAATGAAGACCTGAGGAGAGACTCACAGACATGGGGGCAGAGCTGCTACTTGCTCTCCCTGTGCCCAGCCGCTCACGAGGAGCCCAGGAGGGATGGTGGGTTCTAGCCGTGGCCCGCCACCCCAGTAGAGCCTTGCAACAAGCCAGACGACCCCCCCCACTCCATGAGGGCCTCCATTTTCCACATCCGGACTTCTCTCTCATCAGAACTCCACCCAGCAGACCAACCTATCACAGCAAGCGGCCGCTCTGTTCATCAATAAATGCTGGACTTAGAGATGACAAGAGTATGCTACCTGCATGGCAGAGCCTGGCAAGCTACCCGTGTTGTATTTGATATGCCAAATAGCAGTAACAATTATAGACCTCATTCCGAATGGATTGAGGCTCTTTATGTTCCTGGAGCAAGCAGATGCCCTTGGGCTCTACTAGCATGAGACAGGACATATGGAGATTTTACTGGGGCCCGCTCGAGCAAATCGATGATGAACGGGAAGACAGTGATACAGTGACTTGATCACTTGATCACTTGATCACTTGAATCCCGTTATTCATCGATTTGCTCGAGCGGGCGCCAGTAACATTTCCATTGGACCCTATCACGTGCCAGTGTAGCCCAATGGCATCTGGTTGATTCAGGAATATGAAGAGCCTCACACCGTTCCTTCAGGGTCTTAACAAGGAAGTCTGACCATCTTGTAGGTGGGCGGCCACGTGATCTTTTGACATCCCATGGGATCCAGTCAGTAACGGCTCTAGTCCAGCGGTTGTCTCCAAATCGCATTACATGTCCAGCCCATCTGATTTTCGATGCCTTGGCAAATGAGACAGCGTCCCTGATTCTGGAATAGCGACGGAGGTCAGAACTCCTGATTCCTTCTCTCACTTGAGTGAGACGTGATATTCCAAGCATAGCTCTTTCGATGCCTCTCTGGGAGACCCAAATAGCATTCTCATCCTGCTTTCGTAGGGCCCAGGTCTCTGAGGCGTATGTTAATGCAGGGAGAATGGTGGAGTCGAAGAGATGTGCCCGGAGCCGGAGGTTCTTTGTCCTTTTAGCTATTTCTTCGATGCCTTTGAAGGCATTCCATGCCGCTCTCTTCCTCCTGCGCAGCTCAGGTTTTAGGTCGTTCATCATGTTGACTTCTCGACCTAGGTACACATAAGTGCTGCATTCAGAGATGTTTGTTCCATTGAGAGTGAATGGGGCCTCTGGAACTAGTTCATTTCTCATGAACATAGTTTTCTTCAGATTCAGCTGTAGACCTACCTTTCCACATTCTCGGTCAAAGTCAGCCAGCATTTGTGCCGCTTGGCTAATGTTTGGTGTTATTAGAACGATGTCATCAGCG
Organism: Cryptotis parvus; assembly: GCA_021461705.1. NCBI lineage: Eukaryota > Metazoa > Chordata > Mammalia > Eulipotyphla > Soricidae > Cryptotis > Cryptotis parvus. Next base: position 240,471 of record JAJIBD010003442.1, on the reverse strand, counting down.
AAGCGGAGGTGGTGTAGTTGCCGACCATCTATCTTCACTCCCATTCCTTTCCATTCTAATTGTCTCATGATGTTCTCGAGGGTGGCACTGAAGAGTTTTGGTGAGATGGTATCACCCTGTTGAACCCCTCTTTTGACATCAATGATCACTTCTTTGTAGAATGGTGAGATCCTGGTGGTGAATCCGTAATACAGCTCACGAAGGATCTTGATGTATTGGGTTTGAACACCCTGTTTGACTAGGGCTTCGATGACTGCTTCAGTCTCCACAGAATCAAAGGCTTTCTGTAAATCAATGAACGTGAGACAGAGTGGCATCTTGTACTCCCTACAAACCTCAATGAGCTTGGTTACTGTGTGGATATGGTCGATTGTGCTGAATCCTTTCCGGAAACCTGCTTGCTCGCATGGTTGACCTTCATCTAGTGTTCTGCTAATCCTGTTCAGGATGACTCGTGTAAACAGCTTGTAGATGACAGACAACAGGCAGATGGGGCGATAGTTGCCGATGTCATGAATGTCTCCCTTCTTGAACAGTAGAACTGTCCTGCTGGTTTTCCATTGCGGGGGGCACCTTGCATTCGGACAGGTAGCGTGTGAAGAGCCGAGCTAGTGTATTGATGAGACTTTGTCTGGGCCTGGTGCTGTTCCCTTCTTTACCGATGAGATGGCATGTCGGATTTCAGAAGGGAGAACGTTGGGAATGACATATCCATCCTGTGGAATTTGGTATGTGGGCAGGTGGATGTGGCTATCAAAGAGATTTGAGTAGAAGTCCTGGATAATCTTCTCCATTGCCTTTCTGGAAGATGTGATAGATCCATCAGGGCGTCGGAGGGCAGTCATCTTGGTCTTATAGTTGGCGAAGGACAGGCGGGCAGTGCGAATACTTTTCCCGGCTTCTGCTGCATCTTCCAGTATTTCTGCTCTTCTGTCTTTGAGGTCTGCTTTTATCGCTTCTCTGCACTGTTTAGCAAGCTTGGACGTTAGCATTAGGTCTCCTGAGGCTCGCGCCTTGCCACATTGGCGAATGAGCTCAAGAGTTTCTGAAGACAAGCGTCCTTTTGTGTCTTTCTCTCAGTGACAATGAGGGATAAAAAAGAATCTCATGGGATAGCACACGTTTGGTCTCACTTTCCTTAATCTACCTGTCCTTACAATAAACCTTCGCTCCTACCTTCCATTCAGGAGACTGAGGTCAAAACAGTCGAGTCACTGGGGCCAGAGCGATAGCACAGCCGGAGGCCGTTTGCTTTGCACCTGCCCAACCTGGGTTCAACCCCCGGCATCCTATATGGTCCTGTGAGCACTGCCAGGAGTAATTCCTGAGTTCAGAGCCAGGAGTAACCCCTGAGCATCGCCTAGTGTGACTCAAAAAATCCAAAAAAAAAATGTCAAGTCACTTGCTAATACCTTCAGCTAATCCATAATCAAACTAGAACCAAACCAGTATCCATCCGACACTAAGAGCTGAACTGAATGCCTGATTAAATTGGGACTACGTCCGTCCATCTGTCCATCTACCCAGGCAGATGTTTATCAGACACCTTCCGATACCATTCACCCCCGTGACATAGAGGATTGCATGGGCTCTGCCCTCACACAACTAAGGTTTGCATCAGGATAAAACAACAAATCAACAGATGCAAGGATGGTTGGATGCAAAGATGGAGGGTCGGGGCAGGGGTGAAAACAGAGAGACACTCGCCACGTTTTAACCTGAAAGCGAAGTCACTAGTGCTGGAGAGAAGAACAGCTGCTTGGGCTTGTCTGGCTGGTCCTGACACTGGCCGATGTTACTTACAGGACAGAAAGGGCCTGTCTGGTGAGGTTACAAGAAAGACCTCCAGAGGGTTCCTGGCTGTAGAGGGGCTCATCCCTAGTGGAGGAAGGTCGGGGGTTGCAGTGAAAGCGGAAGGGATAGAGGAAGGGGCACTAACACGGGAACGGGAGGCAGAGGGCAGCCAAGGTGGCAGGTTCTCCCGGGGAGCCGGGTGGGAGCAGCCCCTGATGTCCGTGACCCGCCTCTCCGGTGCTCCTGGACTGCAGCAGCCCCGTCCCTTAGGGCCCCACAGGCCCCGGTCACGCCGCATTCCCTCAAGAAGCAGAAACCTGCAAACTGGTTCCGAGCAAGGATCCAAAGCCCCCTCCCGCTCCGGCATAGGCGTTGTTACTTCTGAGGATTCGGGTGATCATCAGCTCTTTATGATGTGCCGTTACGCAGCGTCATTACAGCTTATTACCGATAACAACACACAGTGCAGGTAATGGGACGCGAGCACAGAATCACGGCTCTGGAGAGTCGGCCGGAAGCCTTGGGGGCCCAGGGTGTGCTTAACAACTTCCGGCGGGAGGGGACATGTGCCCTACACAATCATTCCTACACAATCAACTCTGGTGTAGGAGAAAAGTCCTTCCCTCAACCCTGGGGAGCAGGAGGTTGGAAAGAAAAGGGGTGAGAACTAGGCTCTGGAATCCCGTGCATTGTCCTGGGGAGATGAGTTGCTCAACTACGTCAGGACTGACTGCGGCGTTGACATTTTAAGTGGGCTTTGGACAGTAAGGGGATATATATGTACACCTGATAACATTTTAGGGTTTTTGTGGCAAACCATTGCCTAAAGGTGGGGGAGAGAGAGGGGGGGAGAGGGAGAGAGAGAGGGAAAGAGAGAGGGAAAGAAAGGGAGAGAGAGGGAGAGAGAGGGAGAGAGAGAGGGAGAGAGGAAAAGAAAGGAGAGAGAGGGAGAGAGAGAGGAGAGAGGGAGAGAGGGAGAGAAAGGGAGAGAGAGGGACAGAGAGAGGAAGAGAGAGAGGGAGAGAGAAAGAAGGAGAGAGGGAGAGAGAGAAGGAGAGAGAGGAGAGAGAGAGAGAAGGAAAGGAAATAACAGCAGGGGCAGGGGTGTGGTAGATGGAAGGGAATCTGGGGACATTGGTGGTGGGAAATGTGCACTGGTGTAGGGACAGGGGTTGGAACATTGTATGACTGAAACTCAATCACTGACAACTTTGTAGCTCGTGATGATTCAGTTAAAAAATTGATTCATTTAAAAAATTTTTGAGTGGGGTTTGGGGCCAGACTGATATTACAGGGCACTCGCCTTGTGCACGCCAACATCGGTCCAACCCTGTCACCTCGTAGGTCCCCTGAGCCTTACTGGGAGCCATTCTTAAGCTCAGAGCCTGGAGTAAGCTCTAAGCACACCCACACTGGGCGTAGCTTTGTTTGGGCCATACCTAATGGTGTTGATGGCTCCTCCCACTAGGTGCTGATGGCTCCTCCCACTAGGTGCTGATGGCTCCTCCCAATAGGTGCTGATGGCTCCACCCACTAGGTGCTGATGGCCCTGCCCACTGAGTGTTGATGGCTCCTCCCACTAGGTGCTGATGGCTCCACCCACTAGGTGCTGATGACTCCTCCCACTAGGTACTGATGGCTCCGCCCACTAGGTGCTGATGGCCCTGCCCACTGGGTGTTGATGGCTCCTCCCACTAGGTGCTGATGGCTCCACCCACTGGGTGCTGATGGTTCCTCTCACTAGGTGCTTGGGGACTGGGCTAGGCTGGCTGAGGGCTGCTGAGGGGATGGTTGGACGGATCAGCCGTGGTTGTGTTGGGCTTCTGGGCTTCACCAGTTCTCAGTCTCAGAGACAATTGCGGCAAGGTTGGCATCAAGGCCGCGTGACCTGACCCAGACCATGCAAACCTGTATCACAGATCATGGCTGCAGCGCAGGGCTGCAGCTCCTGAGAACAGCCACACCCAGTGTCTCTCAGCTGGAGCCTGAGCCCAAGCAGGCGAGAACCCTGCAGAGAAGGCAGTGAACAGTGCGGGATCCTTAAGATGGCCCAGACTCAGGCCAAGAGGCTGAGAGCCTGCACCCTAGAGAGAGCAAGAGAGAGCGAGACTCCCCCACCTGCACCTAGAGACAGCGAGACTCCCCCACCTGCACCGAGAGCAAGACTCCTCCGTCCTTGTTCAGAGGAAAGGGAAGTGAGTCTACCTTGTCTCTTGGGTCAATAATTTCCTTCTGTGCATAAGAAGCCTTGCTTTGCTTCTTGCTGACAATGTTTTAGAAATTACAGACACATCGTGTAGACGGTTTGCTAACCTCTGTGTTTCCTTAGACACTCCCCAATGCACTGGAAGGATCTTGAGCCCATAACTTCTCAAAGTGTGCGTGGGAGGTTACCCCACTCTGTCTCTCCTCCTGGACCCCCGGTGCTGACTTGCCAATTCCTCTCTTTGTTCCAAGGCCACACCTGGTGGTGCTCAGAATCACAGCCGTGCTGGGGGTTAGTGGTGCCCAAGATTGTGCTCCCCTCTTCATGTGGTGCCCGGGGTTGCTCCCCTCTCCTCCTCACGGGGTGGCCGGGATTGCTCCCCTCACCTCCTCCTGTGGTGGCCGGGATTTCACCCCTCACCTCCTCCTGTGGTGGCCGGGATTGCTCCCCTCACCTCCTCCTGTGGTGGCCGGATTTCACCCCTCACCTCCTCCTGTGGTGGCCGGGATTGCACCCCTCACCTCCTCCTGTGGTGGCCGGGATTGCTCCCCTCACCTCCTCACGGGGTGGCCGGGATTGCTCCCCTCACCTCCTCATGTGGTGGCCGGGATTGCTCCCCTCACCTCCTCACGGGTAGCCGGGATTGCACCCCTCACCTCCTCCTGTGGTGGCCGGGATTGCACCCCTCACCTCCTCCTGTGGTGGCCGGGATTGCTCCCCTCACCTCCTCACGGGGTGGCTGGGATTGCTCCCCTCACCTCCTCATGTGGTGGCCGGGATTGCTCCCCTCACCTCCTCACGGGGTAGCCGGGATTGCACCCCCTCACCTCCTCCTGTGGTGTCCGGGATTGCTCCCCTCACCTCCTCACGTGGTGGCCGGGATTGCACCCCTCACCTCTTCCTGTGGTGGCCGGGATTGCTCCCCTCACCTCCTCACGTGGTGGCCGGGATTGCTCCCCTCACCTCCTCACTTGGTAGCCGGGATTGCACCCCTCACCTCTTCCTGTGGTGGCCGGGATTGCTCCCCCTCACCTCCTCACGTGGTGGCCGGGATTGCTCCCCCCTCACCTCCTCACGTGGTGGCCAGGATTGCACCCCTCACCTCTTCCTGTGGTGGCCGGGATTGCTCCCCTCACCTCCTCACGTGGTGGCCGGGATTGCTCCCCCTCACCTCCTCACGTGGTGGCCGGGATTGCTCCCCTCACCTCCTCACGGGGTGGCCAGGATTGCTCCCCTCACCTCCTCCTGTGGTGGCTGGGATTGTTCCCCTCACCTCCTCACGGGGTGGCTGGGATTACACCTCTCACCTCCCTCATGGAGTGGCTGGGATTGCTTCCCTCTCCTCCTCCTGTAGTGCCCGAGGTTGTGCCCTCTCCTCCTCCTCCTGTAGTGCCCAGTTATTGCACCCTCTCCTCCTCCTCCTGAGCTGCCCGGGGTTGCATCCTCCAGTGCAGAGCCGATGCGCCTGCCTGCTCAGCTGCATCTTCTTATTTCATGTTTACGACTATTGGCTGTAGCACACATTTGAGGTAGCTTTTTTTTTAAAATTATTGACAATGACGGCTAATTTCCTGCGGATATACTCAAGGAAGCGAGGAGACGGATACCAGGCATTTAAGCACCTCCCAGCCTGGGCTCATGTGGCTCAGCTATTTCTCGCAAGGACACTAGAGAAGCTTCAGCCTTCCAACTCTTACCAAATCAGGTCTCTGAGGGGCCCTCCCCCATGGCGCCATAGGGGTCCCTTAGGGCCAGTCCAAGACGGGGCCTCCTAGTGTTCCTTCTGGCACTGCAGGAGACCACGAGCTGCAAGCGAGCAGGGATGGGAACTTGCCGGCAGCCCCCCCCCCCTCCTGCACTTACTCTCCCCAGCATATTGGAGTCTGGTTTTATCTCGTTGCCACGGCAACACAACCTCAAGGCTAATAGATGTTCCTTGGTGCTTAGAAGAGGGGTGGGGTGGACTCTCACTGCCAGACCGGAAGGATTCAGGGAGGCTCCCTGAATCAAGGCTCCCCCCCCTTGATTCTCTCCATTCCTGGCAAAAGGGCCACGAGCAATATTAAAAATCAGGCTTTGGAGTGACTCAGTTCTGACGTCAGCCGGTCTGCCGGGCTGGCTAGGTCGGAAGAGGTAAATCAAGTTACCTGGCTCCCTCTCCTCAAAGGAGAGTCTTTCAAGACCTGGGTCAGCTGAAAGAATTTGCACCCGCCTGTCGGGGACTGTTTGAGGCCCCAGAAACAGCCTGAGGAGAGACTGGAGGCTGGAGTCTATAGGAGCTGCCCAGGCCTGGCCCTCTGTGTGCTGACCACTTTGCCCACGCTCTCCCTAATGTCCAAGTCCCATTAGTTTCGGTCCAACCCTCAGGCCACACCTGCAATCAGCCCCAAGGGATGGCAGCTCCAATGCCTGCCTACCCCAGGACAGTGCTCATCACAGTGCTCATCATACAGTGCTCATTACACAGTGCTCACCACGCAGACTCATCACCCAGTGCTCATTGTACAGTGCTCATCACACAGTGCTCATCGTACAGTGCTCATCACACAGATTGTCTCACAGCTTGTCACACAGAGCTCGTCACACAGAGCTCATCACACAGAGATGGTCCCATAGCTTGTCACAGTTTATCACAGAACTCATCATACAGTGCTCGCCACACAGCTCATCGTACAGTGCTCACAGAGCTCATTGTATAGTGTTCATCACAGAGCTCATCGTACAGTGCTCATCACAGATCTTATCGTACAGTGCTCCTCTGGACACCCCAACACTCAGCCCCCCAAAATTCCCAGATCCTGGGGGGTCCCTTCTATTCCAGGCCTCTTCCTCAGGACCCCGTTGCTGCATTTCTTTTTCTTTTCCAAGAACTAAGATATTTACTTCTTTGGTTTGCAGCCACGCCTGATGGCACTGGGGGCTTATTCCTGACTGCACTCAGGAATCTCTCCAGGTGGGCTCAGGGGACCCTCAGGGGTGCTGGGATCCAACCCAAGCCAGGCTCATTCAAGGCAAATGCTGTCCCATCACTCTGGTGCCTATTTCAATACATCAGTCACCCGCAAGAGAAAAGGAAAACCCGCTGGACCCTGCCCGATTATCAGGCTAAGTCGATGCTGTGACTGGTATTAATGTCCGACTGACCTAGATGCAGCCACTGAGAGAACCTTGGTCTCCTCGTGCTCGTGAGGAAGAAGCCAGTGCCTGCCCCTCGACCCTCCTCTTTCCAGCAGGCACTTGCTCCCCTGTTTCTACATTCAGAAACCAAGAAACGCTGCTGTCCATGCAGTAGAGCTGCTGCCCGCTCAGTAGAGCTGCTGTCCACTCAGTAGAGCTGCTGTCCACTCAGTAGAGCTGCTGTCCACTCAGTAGAGCTGCTGTCCACTCAGTAGAGCTGCTGTCTGCTCAGTAGACCTGCTGTCAACTCAGTAGAGCTGCTGTCTGCTCAGTAGACCTGCTGTCCACTCAGTAGAGCTGCCGTCCGCTCAGTAGAGCTGTTGTCCGCTCAGTAGAGCTGCTGTCCACTCAGTAGACCTGCTGTCTGCTCAGTAGACCTGCTGTCCACTCAGTAGAACTGCTGTCTGCTCAGGAAAGCTGCAATTCGCTTAGTAGAGCTGCTGTCTGCTCAGTAGAGCTGCTTTCCACTCAGTAGAGCTGCTGTCTGCTCAGTAGAGCTGCTGTCTGCTCAGTAGAGCTGCTGTCTGCTCAGTGGAGCTGCTGTCTGCTCAGTAGAGCTGCTGTCTGCTCAGTAAAGTTGCTATTCGCTTAGTAGAGCTGCTGTCCACTCAGTAGAGCTGCTGTCTGCTCAGGAAAGCTGCTATTCGCTTAGTAGAGCTGCTGTCCACTCATTAGAGCTGCTGACCACTCATTAGAGCTGCTGTCTGCTCAGTAGAGCTGTTGTCTACTCAGTAGAGCCGCTGTCCACTCAGTAGAGCTGTTGTCCGCTCAGTAGAGTTGTTGTCCGCTCAGTAGAGCTGCTGTCCACTCAGTAGACCTTCTATATGCTCAGTAGACCTGCTGTCCACTCAGTAGAGCTGCTGTCTGCTCAGTAGAGCTGCTGACCACTCAGTAGACTTGCTGTCTGCTCAGTAGAGCTGCTGTCCGCTCAGTAGAGCTGCTGTCCGCTCAGTAGAGCTGCTGTCCGCTCAGTAGAGCTGCTGTCCACTCAGTAGAGCTGCTGTCCACTCAGTAGAGCTGCTGTCTGCGCAGTAGAAGTTTGACTCTTCCACACTTTGACTTCTCTGTGTGTCTTTGGAAAGGCCACAGCCCAGGAAGCAGGAAGGGGATTATTCCTCCATTATTTACTCTGCCTCTCCCGCATAGACTGATCCTCACTGCTAATCAAACTGTGACCGAGGGATGTGCGTCCTTTTGAAATGCAGCTAGAAGGAACATCCAGGACGAGGTGGCGCTTCCAGGCTGAGGGGAGAGGCAGCAGCCTGCGAGGTGCGTGTGTCTGACCGAAGCTCCTTCAGGCTCTGGCGGGAACACAGGGCATATGAACCCGGACTCGGAGAGGCCCACGGTGCTGGCCAGGCTGAGTCAACAGCCAGGTTATAGCACAACGGAAAGGGAGCCAGAGGCCAGAGGTCCTGCCGCTGCCCGGCACACCGCCTCTCCGCCCTTTCATCAAACGGGTGTGGGGCGGCACCTGCTATTTCCTCAGGTTTGTTCGGGGTTCGGGCCTGTGCTCGGTGGTGCCCAGGGCCCCCCCAGCTCCAGACTCAGAGGCCACTTCCAGTAGTGCTCAGGGGACTGTGCAGTGTTGGGGACCGGAGCTGGGCTTCCCATGTAGGAGTCTATTGAGCCCTGTCCAGCGTCCACCTGCCCATTTAAGCCCCTCCCCAACCTGCTTGCCCACGATGGACACTGCATGGGCACCCCTCAGACAATGCTGGTCACGTCCTCCACCACCACCCGGTCACTCATCTCTGCGCCCTCGAAGCTCTCCCGTTTGTCAGCTAACAGACACGCCAGTCCCTGCGGTGGGACACGCCGGCTCCATTAACTGCTCGTCAAAGCTCGGACCAGTGGCAGTAAGTGGTGTCCTGAGTGTCCTACGATTACGTGTCTGGACCTCAAATAAACGACTCTCTCATGGGATGCCCCCCCCGCGCGCGACCGAGCATCACAACTCTCCTCTGATGAGGCAAAAGAACCTTCGTGGTGCTTCCAAGGTGATGGGAGACGGGGGACACGCCCGGCCTGCGGCCATCTACAGGTGCCTGTGACGCGCCTCTCCAGCCCCCCTCCCTGCCCCTCCCTCATTCTTGTTCATCCTTGTCTTCCTGTCCTGTGGGGACTCAGGCGGACCCTCACTTCCTGTTGCCTCCAGGAAGTCCTCCCCCTTCTTGTCCTCGCTGCCTCCTCCTACCTGCCAAGTCCCAGCCCTCCGTCATGTCTCTGAAAAGCTCTTCTCGAGCTTTCTACTGAGGTCAGACAGTAGAAAGTAAATTAGGTCAGACATTAGTGGTCAGCATGGGGAGCGGCTGGGGAGCAGGCCAGGACGCCAGCAGATGGTCTTGGTGCCAGGAGGACAGCGGAGAGGAAGGCCAGTTTCAAGGAGTAGATGTGGGCAGAGGAGCTTCCTGTAGAGAGCACACTTGAACCACAGGCCCAGGACAAGACTAGTCCGTGCTCGGGCACAGACAGGTGCCCGTGCCCGAGCGGAGATGGAGGTGGGCCTTGGCAGGACCGGGACAGCAGCAGAAGGAAGGTGAGTGAGGCCTCTGCCCTCTCACGGGACGTCCACGGTGCATCAGTGTGGATGCTGGCTGCACCCACTGTAAATCAACGTGGACACTGGCTGCACCCACTGTAAATCAGCGTGGGCGCTGGCTGCACCCACTGTAAATCAGCGTGGACGCTGGCTGCACCCACTGTAAATCAAGCGTGGATGCTGGCTGCACCCACTGTAAATGAGCATGGACACTGGCTGCACCCACTGTTAATCAGCGTGGATGCTGGCTGCACCCACTGTAAATCAGCGTGGACACTGGCTGCACCCACTGTAAATCAGAATGGACACTGGCTGCACCCACTGTAAATCAGCGTGGACACTGGCTGCACCCACTGTAAATCAGCATGGATGCTGGCTGTACCCACTGTAAATCAGCGTGGATGCTGGCTGCACCCACTGTAAATCAGCGTGGGCGCTGGCTGCACCCACTGTAAATCAAGCGTGGATGCTGGCTGCACCCACTGTAAATGAGCATGGACACTGGCTGCACCCACTGTAAATCAGCGTGGACACTGGCTGCACCCACTGTAAATCAGAATGGACACTGGCTGCACCCACTGTAAATCAGCGTGGACACTGGCTGCACCCACTGTAAATCAGCATGGATGCTGGCTGTACCCACTGTAAATCAGCGTGGATGCTGGCTGCACCCACTGTAAATCAGCGTGGACGCTGGCTGCACCCACTGTAAATCAGCGTGGATGCTGGCTGCACCCACTGTAAATGAGCATGGACACTGGCTGCACCCACTGTTAATCAGCGTGGACGCTGGCTGCACCCACTGTAAATCAGCGTGGACACTGGCTGCACCCACTGTAAATCAGCATGGATGCTGGCTGTACCCACTGTAAATCAGCGTGGATGCTGGCTGCACCCACTGTAAATCAGCGTGGACGCTGGCTGCACCCACTGTAAATCAGCGAGGACACTGGCTGCACCCACTGTAAATCAGCGTGGACGCTGGCTGCACCCACTGTAAATCAGCGTGGATGCTGGCTGTACCCACTGTAAATCAGCGTGGACACTGGCTGCACCCACTGTAAATCAGCGAGGACACTGGCTGCACCCACTGTAAATCAGCGTGGATGCTGGCTCACCCACTGTAAATCAGAGTGGACACTGGCTGCACCCACTGTAAATCAGCGTGGACGCTGGCTGCACCCACTGTAAATCAGCGTGGATGCTGGCTGTACCCACTGTAAATCAGCGTGGACACTGGCTGCACCCACTGTAAATCATCGTGGATGCTGGCTTCATCCACTGTAAATCAGCGTGGATGCTGGCTGTGCCCACTGTAAATCAGAGTGGACACTGGCTGCACCCACTGTAAATCAGCGTGGATGCTGGCTCACCCACTGTAAATCAGAGTGGACACTGGCTGCACCCACTGTAAATCAGCGTGGACGCTGGCTGCACCCACTGTAAATCAGCGTGGATGCTGGCTGTACCCACTGTAAATCAGCGTGGACACTGGCTGCACCCACTGTAAATCATCGTGGATGCTGGCTTCATCCACTGTAAATCAGCGTGGATGCTGGCTGTACCCACTGTAAACCAGCATGGATGCTGGCTGCACCCACTGTAAATCAGCGTGGACGCTGGCTGCACCCACTGTAAATCAGCGTGGACACTGGCTCACCCACTGTAAATCAGAGTGGACACTGGCTTCATCCACTGTAAATCAGCGTGGACGCTGGCTGCACCCACTGTAAATCAGCGTGGACACTGGCTCACCCACTGTAAATCAGCGTGGGCGCTGGCTGCACCCACTGTAAATCAGCGTGGATGCTGGCTGTACCCACTGTAAATCAGCATGGATGCTAGCTGTACCCACTGTAAATAAGCGTGGACACTGGCTCACCCACTGTAAATCAGCGTGGACACTGGCTATACCCACTGTAAATCAGCATGAACACTGACTACATTCGCAGTACATCAGCATGGACACTGACCACACAGTACATCAGAGTGAACACTGGCCACACTCCAGGGGCCTGGTGGCCCCCAAGGAGCCGACAGTAGTGGGCAATGCTGGCCTCACAGACTTTCCCATCCAAGGCCATGGGGGCAGGCCGCAAGCACAAGCGATGCCCAGAATAAACGTCCTTCCTACAGCGCCAGGGACGCAGGGGCTGACCGGGCGCCCACTGACCTCGAGGCTCTGGCATGTGGTTTGGGAACTGGGGATCATAAACCCTATGAGCAGCTTACCCTGAGGGGGCTGGGGTGTGCTGAAGAACCCCCCAAAACCTGCAGACAGGAAGCTGCCCTCTCGTCCCGCCCCTCCAGAGACCACCCGGGCTTACTGGACTTGGGGTTATGTGTGAGCCTCGGGTGCCCACACCCCCTTGGAAGTTGGTACATGCAGACCAAGGAATTGCGGAGCTTGGAGCTTGTGCTGTACGGGCAAAGGAAATCCTCAGGGAAGGGCAGTTTCTCCCCTTCTAAATTACACCCCAGAGATTTAACACAATCCAAGTTCAGCCAAAAGACCTGTGAGTGCTAACAGCAGGAAATCCAGACAGTCCGGGGGTGATGTGGGAAAGGCCCACAACTCTCTCTCTCCATCTCACCCCCCGCCCCCACACACACACACCCAAGCCAAAGAAACTTCAAGGAGTCAGCTCACCTCAGAAACGTTCCGAGCTATGCAGATTAAGCAGCCCAGTGGGGCGCCTTTCCCCAGCCCACACTCAGCTCTGAAGGTAAGAAACAGCATATTTGTTTCCCTGGGCTGTGTGGTGTTGGGGAAATGGCTTAGAGTATTTCTAATCTCCGAGGCGTTTCCAGGTGCGTAATGACTGCCAGTGGAATAAGCAGTGGGATTCTGGGAGCCCGCCTGGGCCTGACCCCCCCCATCCCTGCTGTGGGAAGCGAACCTCAGGGCCTGTCCCCTGTCAGCTCAAGGCCATGGCTTCTGTCTCTGGACATGCAGCTGCTTCTCTGGGGAAGCAAGTAAGAATTGTGTGTCCAGGGAAGGGTCTTGCATCTCTGTTACTGCACAAGTCTCTTCCCGTTCTGGCTTCAGGCAGCAATTGTGACTGTCCAGTGAGCACTGTACGCTGACCTCAACCAGGCTTGGGGGTTCAAGACTTCCCTTACTTTTTTTTTTTATTTTGGCTACATGTGGCGATGGTCGTGGTTACTCCTGGCCCTGCACACAGGAATTACTCCTTGCAGTGATCAGAAGACTATGTGGGGTGCCTGGGATTGAACCTGGGTTGGCTGTGTGCAAGGCACATGCCCTACCACTGTGCTATCTCTCTGGCTCAGGATGTTTTTATTGCTGCTTTGGGTGTTTTTGGGGGGTCACATGCAGCGGTGCTCAGGGCTCAGGGTCACTCCCATGGGGGCTCAGGAGGTCCTATGGGATGCTGGGGATTGAATTCAGGACACGCTCCCATCTCTGGACTGTCTGGCTGGCTCTAGGCTCAGGGTTTCTTCCAAGGAACCATCAAGGGTGTCCTTAGGGCTGAGGTCACAAATCCAAGCTCTGCCGGGAAGGATTTTCTTCCACAGGCTCATTGGTCACTGGCAGGCCCAGGTCTGTCCTTGAGCATTGTCACAGGGACAAGGGCCTGAACCTCCGATTGGCCAGTTCTTGCTGGCCAGCTCCTAGTGGACTTTTCCACTGGGCAGTGACAACATGCCTTTGCCTTTGGCAGAAGGCACAAAGAGTCAGAGAAAGAAGGAGAAATGGCAAGTCAGAGCCTCTTGCCCTGATGGACGACACCGTGGCAGTCCCTCATGGGCTGGGTTCTGTGGCTCAGAAACAATTCATGGGCCTGGTTGACTACATGGGGGAGAGGTTTAGTCCTGGTACAGCAACCACAGACGGGTGCTGCCCCTTTAGAAGCCGTCAGCAGTGACCCATTGGTACTGTTACATCCCAGTGTGAACGCACTTGAAAAGCAATCCGTGTTGGCAACGGGAGCAGAGGAATCTTGCGGGGCCAAGGCCAGGAAACTGGTTGTAATCGGCGACTTTCCGTCCCTCGACCAGAGGCCGCGAGAAGCCCTGGGGAGATGCTGACACCGGGTTCTCATGTCCAGTCTATTGATTTAATAGTACGTTTCCGCAAAAGGTGTTTACACGCATGTGGAAGGCTACTCACTGTTCAGGCTGTAGCTCTGAAATGCCTCTAGCATTATCTCGGGGCCCTGCTCTGGGGAAACACAGACACACGCACGCGTCTCGCTTTCTCGTGTCACACAGGAGGGCCATCCTGCCCCCCATTCTTTCTGATCTGCGCGTTGGCCTCGTGCCTGATGTCTCCATTCTGTAATGCGAGAGCCACAGTTTACTAAGTAGCCCTTAGCTGTGATGAGAAGGTGTCCCCAAACACTCGGCCAGGATTGCTTGCCACCCCAGCTTGGCGCTATCTGCGATAAAGGCGGAGGAAAGAACTGGAATGCTCACCTTGCTCTGGGCCGCCAAGTCTGTCAGGTGAGGAGATGACACCGGTTTCTGGGTGAGCAGCCAGCACCGAGAGCCCCACCCTGCGCTGCTGAGAGGCAGACGCCCCAGCGGCTCCCGACACCTCGCTTCTTTTTAAAATCTAACCATAAGGGCCAGAGCCATAGTACAGCAGGGAACACACTTGCTTTGCACACAGCCGACACAGGTTTGGTCCCAGCACCCTACATGGTCCCCCGAGCCCTGCCAGGAGTGATTCCCGAGAGCAGGGCCAGGTGTAAGCCCTGAGCCTCACCAGGCATGGCCCCCAAACCAAACAAAACTCTAGCCTTGAAGTGGCATTGTGGATTGTTGGGAGTTCACTATTTCAAAAGCTCGGGCTTTGGGGGCTGTATTCAGCCTAGCTCTGCTGTAATTCCGTAAACGCCAAGAGACTGGTTCCCTCCATTTCACCAAGGCGAGGCCCTTCCCCCACCCTTTGCAGGTAACCCCGACCACACCCCCCCCACCCTTCGCCTCCCGCACAGGTGAGGAAAGAGCTGCTCTCCCTCCCGTCCTCCGGCCCCTAGGAAGGTCCTGAGTCTCTCTCTGGCCTCACGAGCCCCATCGCCCCCTTCTGGTCAGGTTATGAACTGCTTCATCCAAGTCACTAAGCATTAGAAACATTTATGCATGTGTAAGAGGGAGAGAGATGCAGAGAGAGAGAGAGAGAGAGAGAGAGAGAGACAGAGACAGAGACAGAGACAGAGAGACAGAGAGAGAGACAGAAAGACAGAGAGAGAAAGAGAGGAAACGGGGGGTACCTGCTATTGAGGCAGCCTGGGGTGGGCAGGAGGGGGTGGGGTACATTGGTGGTGGAAATGGGGCACTGGTGGAGGGATGGGTGCTGGAATACTGTATTACCAAGAACCAATTATGAACACCTTTGTAATTGTATGTCTCACGGAGATGTAATACAAAATTAAAAAAAAATAAAAAAGAACAAAGAAGTACAGAAAAATAAACTCAGAAGTGACAAACATCAAAAAAAGAAACGTTTATGCAAGATACAAGGCTCTCGAAAAAGTGCTCTGTTCTCTGGCCAGCGTGTGCTTCACTGCAGTGGCCCAGACACTGTCCTCCCACTGTGCTTTTAATTTTAAACAGAAATCCTAGGGGCCTGATTTCCCAAGCTGTCTCCTGATCCCTTAGGCCCTGGAGAGCTGGTGGCCTGCACAGGACAATGATTTGGATTCAGCTTCCCAGGTGCAGGAAACTTGAGCCACTGCGCCCCCTGGTGGGAGGAGGGAGCTTAACCCTTTCTGGACCCACCCACCCCCAGCCCACACCCCCTTCTGCTTCCCTCCCGGCTCTCAGGTGAAGGAGGCCATGCAGCGGATCCATGACCGAGGAAACATCGGGAAGTTAATCCTGGACGTCGAGAAAACCCCAACGCCACTAGTGAGTAGAGAGAAAAGGAATCCGCCTCCCGCAGTAGCAGGGGAGAGGTGGCGGGGGGGGCACGAGCCTGTCCCCCAGAGGCCCCCACGGCCCCTGCTGGAAGCCTGTATACCTACCACCAGGTCTGGTCCGACTCTAGCCCCGGGCTCCCTGGGGTCACCAGCCCAGACCGAGCTGTCCCCACTGCCCTGTCCCCACGCCTAATACTTGCACTCGGATCCTTACGTCCGAGTCCACTTCTGGGGGCCCAGCCAGAACCACGTGGCATTTCTGGGAGCTCCTGTAGCATAAGCTGGGGGTGGGGGGCTTCCTGAGATGCTCGGAGACAGGGCAGGGGGACGGCCCAAGTCCCTGACTCCTCTGTTGAACTGCAGATGGCCAATGACAGTACGGAGACCAGCGAGGCCGGGAGGAGGAGGAGGACCACGAGGGGGACAGCGAGAGCAAGGAGCGCATCCCCTTCATCCAGTGACGGGCACGGCGGGAGAGGAGCCGCCTGGGCACCGTGAACAAGCGCCGTAGTCAGTGTGTGTCGTGTCCGTCAGCTGAGCTTAACACAGATGCTGTTGATCATTGTTGTTTTGAGATTAAGTGCCAATCCCATCCCATGCAGTATTAGGGTTCCTCCCCCCACGAGGCACCCCTCCCCTCCTCCAAAACCTCTTTGGGGTGCCTTGGCAACAGGTCCAGAAACACCTGCCAGGTCACGGGCCTTGAGGCCTCAGAGCCCAGACACAGGTTGAGACAGTGAGGGTGACGGGCCAACATAGGTCACCCCACTCCGGGCTAAGATTCTTCAGGCCAAATGACATTTTTTCTGTTGCCGGTCCCCCACGCTTGTGACGAGAATGACCGCCAGTTGGGGCAGGTCAGGGGGTCTTCCTGAGCCAACAGCCCCCATGTTTGGATACACCTGCTCTCCCCCGGGAGCTGGCCAAGCCTGCCAACAGCGAGGCCTGGGCTGGTTCTTATAAACGCCTGAGCTCGTGCAGCTCCCATAGGAATGAAGACGGGGCCAGCCGTGAGGCTTCTCCTGCCCTCCCTAACACCGGCCTCATCTAAATTTGTTCCATTTTAAGGCAAGGTACCGTGTTATTTTGGGAGCCCTGACTCAGGCATGCCTACGTTTGCCCACTCGCCAGTGGCATGACAATCAGGCTCTTCTCGGTCCCAGATTCTCTGGGAACCCGCTCTCAGCACCCATGTGGCGGGAGATCCACATGTATCTTCTTCTTGTTCTGCCAAAGCCTGCTCCAATCTACCGGCCAGCGGCCAGCTCCCGGCACCCCAGGGGGCTGAGCTCCCACATCAGATACCAAACAAACAGAAAATTATGGTGCAGACACTTGGTCGGGTCCCGACTCTTTGGAAATCGGGGACCCAACAGGCCCCGCTTCTGACCCAACACCCTGGCCTAATATCCTGCTGCTGGCCTCCTTAGAAACTGCCCCTCCCACTTGGCATGCGCGGCCGCCTCACAAAGAAAGGAAACATGGGCCAGTTCCTCTTTCCATCCTCCGCGGCCCCCTTGGCACCAAGGGTGGACTTGTCCCCCACAGCTCCCAACTCAAAGAAGCTGCAACACCAGCACCCAACTCAACGTCACATCCCAGGAGGCCCGGGGCATGGGCCGGGAAGGGGGACCCCGCCTGGCCGGCTCTGTCCACCATGAGCTGCAGGAGACCCCCTCCCTGTCCCCAACCCACCCAGGAGTGAGTGCATCGTGGCCACCCAGCCCCCAGCTACCTTCTGAAGCCCCTTTGTCCCTCGGGTCCTCCAGGTCTCTTCCTGTCCTCATCTGGTGGGGGCCTCCCCATGCTGAGAGTTCACCCAAGGGGGCTCCTCCACTCATGGTTGAACAGGGACAGGAGACGAGACGGTTGCCGCAGCTAAGCACAGGCTGAGTGTCAAGAGACCCCTATGTCCGTCTCTTTGTCCCGGAACCTCCCCTCTGTCCCAGTTCTGGGCCTTTCTGAGTGACCACCCAGCAGTCCCCTCTCCCGGCCCCCCTGTGGAGAGCTGTGTGGCCACAGCCTTCCCGGAACTGCAGCAACATGGCGTCTTCAGAGAGTCACGTGCCAAGTAACATTCCCGGGGGCTGGACAGACAGTATTTCCTGGGGTGGTGCAAGCTGACCCGCCTGCTCCTGGGGCAAGGGGTGTTCACGTTCAGAATCCCAAAGGGCCTCCGTGCTGAGCCGCAGACAGACCTGTCCCCCCGCCGCAGCACGGTGTTGTGTTCAGCAAGTCAGCGTGCCAGGCGGTCTGGGGAAATTCTTCCTCTGCTGAGAACAAGGAGAAGGAGCGAAGCCTGGGGTTCGCCGGCAAGCACCGCACACAGCGCGGTGTCCACCTGCCTGCCCGCACCCCCTCCTGGTGCTGGACGTGTCAGCAGCATGTGGTCGCCTTAAAGGAACCGCCAGGGGCGTCTCTGTGACCTGAGCTGGGGGAGTGACCTAAGTCATTGTCCAATGTCCTTGTGGCTTTAGAGCTTTTGTTATATCGTGCCTACAAAGCAAATTATGTTTACAGACAAAATATAAATAAAAAGTATTCAGCATAGCATAGCCTCGCCCGCTGTCCGTGAGCCTGCGTGAACGGCGGTGGGGTAAGGGGCCCACTTATTGAAAGGGAGGGCGCGAGCGGGTCTTGTAGAGGCGATAAAGGGGAGACATGTGGGAGAAGGCCCTCCAGAGGAGGAAGGCGGGAGAGCCCATGAGGAAGAATGGAAGAGTCTCTGGGCTTTGGGGAGGGGGCTCAGGGAGGTCACACAGGGATGCTCAGGGGCTACCATACCGGTCAGGGCTCAAGTCCAGGACTCTGGTGCACAAAGCCAGTGTCCAGCCCTTTACGCCCTCTCAAAGCCCCAGACAAATCTGTAGAAAGACATCCAAGTTCCCGCAAGCCTGGAAGCAAAGCCATGAGCGACAGTGAGGAGAGACACGGCCGGTCTGTGGCCAGCTCTTCTGCTCCTCAGATGTCTGCCCTGGGGGAGAGAAAGATCTGCTGCTGCTTTCCTGACTCCAGTGAATTCTGTCAGTTCAGCAGAAGAGGGCCGGGCAGCCCAGATGCTTGAAATGGCTGAGCTTAAGAGGGTCAGCCCAGAGACTCAGTGGCATGGGGTCTGAGAGTGTCATCCTGTGCAAAAAAAAGACAAACGAACTTCATTTCTCATTTATGGGTCCCCAGTAACACTAGGTGGCTTGCTGGTAGTCAGAGACTCTATTCTCTGGCTTGCGGGTCTTGGGTGAGTCTGATTACCAACTGTGAGCAGAGGTGAAGACTCCCAGCCCTGTGAAATTAACCAGCAGGAAGTCAGAGTTTGACATGCACTGATGCTGGTTTTGTTCTGTTGGCTTTGGGCCACACCTGGCAATGCTGGTGAGCTGGGGGGCACTACTGCAGGAACTGAACTCAGGAATCACTCCTGGCGGTGCTCCCTGGACCATATGCAGTGCCAGGGATAGGTCCGGTGCTGGCTGTGCGCAAGGCCAACGCCTAACCCTTGGTACTGGCTCACCAGCCCCCAGCACCGGATGAACAAGGAATCTATGAACAGTTCCCATCCTTGTTCGAGAGAGCTCTGTGGCTTGCCGTCCTTCCGTTATCTATTAACTATTTCTTTCATCTGTCCATGGCCTTTTACCTATTATCAATATCTGTCCACTCGTATCTGTCGTTGAGAAAAACACAACTGTCAAATTCAGATGAGAGGAGAGCGTCGCCGCCATCCCATGACGTCTGGTGTGGGTCACCGTCTCATGTCCTTCTCAGGAAAAGCACGCTCGGGCAAGTAGGTAAAAAGCAGAAGGAGGTTTCCAAAGTTCTCCCCAATGAACTTTGGAAATCAGGCGGAGAGAAAGAGAGAAGGTTGCTAAGGAAATGGGACGGAAGGTAATGAGGAAGTGAATGTAATTAGAAGGGCAGGGAGTAAAGAGTTCCCGCACTGTTTTTGTGAAATTTCTCTAAGTTGGAAGTTACATTAAAATACCCGAAGCACACTCAGATTGATGAACAAGGCAAGCCGTTAGGTCTGGTTAAGCTGCCTGCTGCAGCCTCAGCTGGAGGTGGGCCCCTGCTCATGAAAAAGAGACAAGCACCTTTCGAGAGGTGTTGAATGACAGTCCAACATCCACCGAGACCATCTCCCTGGTGCCATGATTTGACAGACAGAGATCAGGGCGGACCCTCTCTCTTCTGCTGTGGGCCCGGTCAGCACTAGAGCACCACACCAGAACCAAAGCCCGCCTGTGTGCACACAGGCGCCTTCATGCCCGTGGATACTGGGAAGACGGTGCAGCCATCAGCCAGTCCTGGGTTGGATCCTGAGCACATGTGGCCTCTAGTTGTTTCCAGGGTAGTCCTGGAGGGCCCCACACAGTCAGGATCACCCTGAGAGGGAGCTGGAGAGATAGCACAGCGGTAGGGCATTTGTCTTGCATGTGGCATGTCCTGGGTTCGGTTCTCAGCATCCCATATGGTCCCCCCACCACCCCCAGGAGTAATTCCTGAGTGAGAGCCAGGAGTAATCCCTGAGCATCACCAGATGTGGCCCAAAAAAGGCAAAAAAAAAAAATCACCCTGAGGATCCAGCACGGCAAGACCCCAGCACTGAACTCCGAGTGGGGTGACTGAGTACGGTCCCCTGAGCACCCCGGGAGGTCCCCCACACTCTCAAAAAATAAAGGCTGTATGTGAGTGGGCTGAAAACCAGCACCCCAAGTGAGGGGAGCGAGCCGTGAATCGGGGCTGCAGGGGTGGGGGCCGGAACGACTGAGAAGTGGGTGGGTGTGTCTGGCTCCTTCGGTGGGGCTGACAAACAGGCCGATGCTTCATTTAATGCCCCCGTTTGGGGTGGGAGGAGAAACAGTTCGGCACTGGTCTGAGAACATGCTCTCGATTCTGGTATTCCGAACGGCATCCCCGTCTGAGTGAAGGCTCTGACCGGCTCCAGGGTCTTACAGAGTCTCAAGGGTCTGAGCCTTACAGGGCGTGTGTTTCCTCTATCCACACATAGGCAGAACAAGAAACCGCCTATAAACCTTCTCTGCAGCCTGGGCCTAGCTGTCATGCACCTGTAGCTTCAAAACTGAGACGAATCCCCAGGTGGAGCCCTGGGATTCTCCCCTTGCATTGGACGGGCTCTGTTTCAGGGTCCACCGTGCTTCAAGGAGCAAGCCACGCCTGCTGATATAGGTTAGGGTCATTGACTCTACAAACAGAACACCCAGCAGCTACACTTCCCCAGCTACAGAGGAAGGGGAGGTGACAGGTTGGGCAGTAAAGTTCATCTGAGAGAAGGTCTCTGACCCCAGCATCCCAGAAGCTTCCATTTCCATTATGGATCCCGTCATCCAAGTCTCATACAATGAATGTACATCAGTGTACACGGAATCCGGAGCAAACCCCGGTCCACATGTGCACGTGTGTGCGCGCATGCGATGTGTGTACCACTGTGTGCACAATCCAGAAACCACGCCTACCTGTGTGTGCCTGCGCACGTGTGTGCCTGCATATGAATTTGGCAGTGGGTGCGGCACGGGGAGACCCTGAGAAGGCGGATGGGCACTCACACGTCTCCCGAGAAAGGCCCGGAGTGGCGTCCCCTTGTCGCACGTGGGGGGAAGCAGACGCCAGACCCACACGCCGCTGACATTTCTGGTCTGTTGGCGCGTGCCCGCGTGTCTGGGACCCCACTCTCTCCCCACAGCAGCTGAGGGCACAAACAGTGAGTCACCCTGTGTCACAATCCAGACAGACAGATGGCAGACAGACAGATGGCAGACAGACAGATGGATAGATGGACGTGCTCCTCCATGTCTGGCTCTGTAGCTCTGGAGTACAGGCTGGAAAATGGATGGGGGTTGCCAGGGGTTGGGGGCAGAAGAGGAGAGCAGGAAAGAGGAAGGAAAGTTTATCTCGCATTTTTGACATGGGCTACATACATCTAAAGAATTCAGAATACAGGTCGATGTAATGGGTGCGTGAATTTTTTATAATTCTGTGAATTTTGGAGTTGGAGCAATAGTACAGTGGGGAGGGCCTTTGCCTTGCTCATGTCTGACTCAGGTTAGGTCCCCGGCATCCATTTGGAGTAATTCCTGAGTGCAGAGCCAGGAGCAACCCCTGAGCATCACCGGGTATGACCCAAAAAGCTAAATAAATAATAACAATAAAAATAATAATTCTGTGAATTTTCGCAAGGGAAATAGATGCTTGTAACCGTGTGTGCTCTTTGGTGAAAGAGGCGTCCTTGCACACACAACGACCCCCCAACACTCCCATCACAGGCCTTCGCCTAGGGCAGTCGAGGCTCCCCAACCGCACCCAGGTCACCCATGCTGGCCTTAGCATGAGCCTTCCGCCACCTAGTGGTCAAGATTCTCCTCTTCTCCCATCCCAGGGGTTCTATAGTTCTGCTGGTTAAGCTCCGGGAAGACTCTGGCTTGACCTGCAAATGAGATTTTCTGGTGGATCATGTCTGGTTATTTGTCTACCTGGGGAACACGGGAACGGAAGTTGTACATCTCTGCCCAAACCACAAAGAATTTGCTTCTTACAGCAGAGGCTCTGTTCAGAGAAAAAGAGCCATCAGGAAGACAAAACAAAGCAAAACAGCACGTATCTGTTCATTACAGGGCTCACAAATCCTTTGCACCTCATGGTGAGCAGGGCCGGAGCGACAGCACAGCATGGAGGGGTTTGCCTTGCAGGCAGCCCACCCGAGTTCGATCCCCGCATCCCATATGGTTCCCTGAGCATCACCAGGGGTAATTCCTGAGTGCAGAGACAGGAGTAACCCCTGAGCATCGCTGGGTGTGAAACACCCCCTCCCAATGAAAGCGCAGGGAATGGGGTGGGTAGTGTCCATCCAGGGCACAAGGACAGGTGTCACCATACAAGGAACAGAAAATGTCTGAGACCAGCCTCCTGTGGGCAGAGTGTGTGTGGGTGTGTATGCGTGGAGTGTGTGAATGTGTGCACACATCTACACGGACATACCAAAGATTCAGTACAAGGACTTTGAACACTAGATAGTCTCATGAAGATGTAGGCTTGAGGCCCACAGAGCTGACTTTGGAAAAGGGAACCATGGGAAGAAAGAGGAAGATACCAACATCAAATGAGCTAGAACAGGATCCGCTACTGCCAGGCCATGGCTCGCTGCAGGTCCACAGGAAGAGCATTGGCCTCGCCCAGGGTTATCACTGCCGGTCCGTGGTTTGGAGGAAGGTAGAAGAAGGCAGAACTGGAGCCCGTGAGCATGAGCTGGGCTCCTCACCAACCTCTCACTCCCTCTTGCTTTGAAGGCAAGAGGTGACCTGGGAAGGCTGGACCCTCTCCACGACTCAACACAGGCAGAGAAGGGAAGGGAGTTCTGGGGAACGCAGCTGGTGATGTACAGATTAGCCAAGGTGGTGCACTCAGGAAGGAATAGTGACCAGATTATTTGAAAAACCAGAGCTGTGTGCATGCTTCCATATGTATATATTACACTTCAGTAAAATGTCCACATTTGCAACTTTACGTGTCTGTATTTTAGGCAAAGACCCAGGAGAGAGAGAGAGAGAGAGAGAGAGAGAGAGAGAGAGAGAGAGAGAGAGAGAGAGAGGAGAAAGAGAGGAGAGAGAGGGAGAGGGAGAAGGAAAGAGAGAGTGAGAGAGAAAGATAGAAAAAAGGAGAAAGAGAAAGGGGAGAGAGAGGGAGAGACAGAGAGAGGAGCCAGAGGAAAGAAAGAGAGAGGGAGGAAGAGGCAACTAGGGAACTATAATCTCAACATCCAAAAGTAGCCAAGAATACGAGTTTTGGGCCTCTCCATAACTTACAAAGATGCTCAAAGGAGTCTGTCCAGGTGTAGATTTTCCCCTTTAGGGACAAGTCTCATGTCAGTCAACACCGTTTCACAGCAGACTTGTAGTGACGGCTCAGGGTTCCAATCCATGGTTCCCTTTCAGCTAGTTTTAGTTTTTTTTTTTTTCTTTCTTTCTAGTTTTTTTTTTTTTTTTGCTTTTTTGGGTCACACCCGGCAATGCTCAGGGGTTACTCCTGGCTCTGCACTCAGGAATTACTCCTGGCGGTGCTCAGGGGACCATATGGGATACCGGGGATCGAACCCGGGCCGGCATAGGCCGGCTGCATGCAAGGCAAATGCCCTACCTGCTGGGCTATCGCTCTGGCCCCTAGTTTTTTTTTTTTTTAAAGAAAAAAAACTCATTGAATCTTCTCAAGCCCTGTCCGAGCCCCACTTCAGAGGCTGCTCCTTTATTTCCAACCAGGCTAGTCCAACTACCCAAGGCAAGTCCCAGGACCTGAACAACAATCCCAGTCCACTGGTATGTATTTTGGAGGCTCACCTCACCTCCTTGGGCAGAAATAAATCACAGAGGAAGCTGGCAGTGTGAATGTGGGTCTTTCAAAGACATCAGCCGGACATGCTGTCCCCCGCCCAAACGGCCGGGCCCTAGGACTGGTCCTGTCTGGTTTCCACTGGAGGGGTCACTCAGTGCAACCTGGACAGACCGTCCGGCTGTGCTCTAGGACTGGTCCTGTCTGGTTTCCACTGGAGGGGTCGCTCAGTGCAACCTGGACAGACCCTCCGCTCTGGAGAGCCAAAGGCAGCAGGCGGCAAAGGTTCCAGAACTGAAAACGAGACACTAATAAACCTGACTCCTTCCCTGTTTATCCGTGGTGCGGAACGGCTGTGCTGGTGGTTTCCTGAGAGGAAAGGAAAGTTGGTTGAGATTCTAAAGCCCTACGGAATTGGCTTTGGAGAAAGGAACATGTTTTCCAGATGCTACCTCACCCACCCGGAAGCCCGCCATCTTGCTCGCTGACCCAAGAGACCTCGCCACATGTCAAAGAAGAGACAAAAAGTGGCCACCGCCTAGTGTTGCCTCAGCAGTGAAACGAGCGTCCCTTTAGAGTCTATATGATGTTGGCATTTGGGGCATCTTTAGCACATTCTGGTCCAGGAGCTCAGAAATCCTCCATCTCCCACTGGCCCACCCAGCCCTTCTCTATGGACAAGGGCTGGGAGTTGTGGACCCAGGGCTGATGTGGCTAGCAAAGACCGTGCCCCACACTCCACTCCATAGAGCTCCATGATCCAGGCTTAAAGTATAGGTGCCTCTTCCCCAGACCCTGCCAACACCTACTGGGGCTTGTTAATGGAGTCACGAAAAAAAGTGCTCATGATAGAGGGAGCTCGCCTCGATGTCGTGGGTCCCTTGGAAGAGTCAGTGACCCTGATCCTCGGGCCTGAAACTGTCCCTATGTTTCAGCTCCTTTCTCTTTGGAGGATGAAGACCTCTGAGGCCAGCTGGCCACAGGCAACAAGAATCTCCAAATATTCACCCCTTTGGCCAGCAATGTCAAAGATTGTTTATTTTTGACATTGATTATTGTTTACCTTGCATTAAACATCCTTCTAAACAAGCACACTGCTGCTATTCACCGCCTTAAGGACCACATAATCTCGTTTCAGGTACCATTTTCTGTTGTCTCGTCTGGGGGTAGATGTAAGATCTGGTGCCGGAGGCTCAATCTGACCCAAGCGATTGATGCACATTTCTGCTGAATAGCATCAAACTATAGCACCTTTTCCTTCATTACACTCAGGGCATGCGTCCCAAGAGAGGAGCCCTAAGTGTTGAATCCCAAGGGATGAGCACACAAAGGTGTTCATTTCATTGTGTTTGTAACAGAGGGAAACTGTAAAATAAGCCACAAATAAGGGGTCTCCATTAAAACACTGTGGACAGGGGCAAAGAGGGAGAACAGTGGGTTCGATCATCCCCAGAGCACCCCAGGAGTGAGCACTGCCAGGTGTGACCCACAAACCAGGAACAAAACAAACAAAAAGCAGCGTGAATGCTTGGGTGCTGACGGGCTGCAGAGCTTCTCCTGGGACTCTGTGGGCTTTTCTGAGCACCAGAAGCTCCCTGCTGCCCGCCGTAGAGGGGGACTCTCTGGGATAAGTTACCAAACAATTTATCTAGAGAGACAAAGCGTCAGAGCAGGGCTAGAACAATCTCGTCTCACAGACAGGGGCACCAGCACTGGTTCTGAGGCCAACCCTGAGGCACGCACACACACACAGTCATGAATTGTCAACAAAGGTGATGAGAAATGCCTTCTGCAGGCACTGAGAGTGAGAGAGGTTTTTCCACTGCGGCTGCCCCTTTCTCTCTGTGGAAAAGAGGCAAATACTGAATTTTCTGTGCTCTGGGGCTCTCCTAGCAACCGAGTCGGGCCAGACTCACCAGAAGCTTGAAGCCTGGTCCACCAGGGGAAATTGAGCGAGGCAATATTTGCTTTAGGAACAAAATGTGCCATTCACTGCAGAGAGAGCAGGAACGGGGGAGCGGCAGCCCAGCATGGCCACTGGGGTCTGGGGAGCTCGCAAGGCAGGAGCGGGAGCCCGTCTGGGGATGATGGTGATGACGGTCCAGATATTTACAGCAAACCACATACTGGGACTGCTCCTCCAAGTCACCTCCCTATTGGATGTTCCCAGAAACCCTTTTCCTTAAGCCCAACAGACTTATTGGGCATTAAGGCATAAGTCTGTTGGACAATACAATACGTATTGTCCAACAGACTTATGATGCCCAGTATCCAGACCTGGGCAGCTCAGAGAGGTCAACACTCTGCTCTGATTGCACAGCGGGCCAGGGACAGTTTTCTGGGGGAAACAAGAATGTAGGGGAGCAGCCTGGCTGTGGGGCCCAGGTATGGAGGCTGCAAACACTCTCTGACAGGCCCCTACAGGCAGGCAGGGGGCCTGAAGGGGTCAAAGAAGAGGCCACGTGCCGTGCCGGGGCCAGGGAAGCCCCTCCCCCGGGCCCCAGGGAAGCCCCTCCCCAGGCCCCAGGGAAGCCCTCCTCCCGGGCTCCAGGGAAGCCCCTCCCCCAGGCCCCAGGGCTGAGTGTGGAGGCCCAGGCAGAGGCCTTGCCTCAAACATGTGTAGGAATGGGGAGGAGGGGATGGACACGCCCATCCTGGAGAGTAAGGTCAGGCCTTCATGAGTCTTCAACTGTCCATCCTGAGAAAGGCGCAGAGCCGGGATCTGCCAGGGTTAGAGCATTAAGGATCCTGACAAAACAGAAGATGATGTGACTCTCCTTCCCTGGGGGTCCCGCCGCCCTAACCCCCTGCTTTGAACTTAACAGAAATGCTCACAGCCACCTCCTAGGGGAACCCTGCAGCCCCGATTACAGTCACCACCAGGGGGCTTCCCTGCACTCAGGTCCAGGTGTGGCCAACACTCAGGAGCTGAAGGTCACAAGTCACTTAGCTCTGAGCACCCTTCAGAGCTCAACTTCTCTGAGACAGGCTAGCAGGGCCTGGAGCGATAGCACAGCAGGTAGGGCGTTTGCCCTGCATGCGGCTGACCCCGGTCCATCCCTGGCATTCCATATGGTCCCCAGGAGCAACTGCCAGGAGTAATCCCTGAGTGCAGAGCCAAGAGTAGCCCCTGAGCATCACCAGGTGTGATCTAAAAAGACAAAATAAATAAAATGTTGTATTTGATATGCCAAATACCAGTAACAATTATAGACCTCATTTCGGAATGGATTGAGGCTCTTTATGTTCCTGGAGCAAGCAGATGCCCTTGGGCTCTACTAGCATGAGACAGGACATATGGAGATGTTACTGGGGCCCGCTCGAGCAAATCGATGATGAACGGGAAGACAGTGATACAGTGAAATAAAATGAAACCGTGCGCACAGCCGGCCTTGCCTGTTCAGATGGAACCCCTGATGTGGTGTTCAGATCCCACCAGCTGAGTCCAAGGCACCAACTCTTTCATCCAAGTCCCTTGGTTGAACCATTTCACCGTGCCATGGGACACATCCATTACATGTCCCCAGAAAATTAGGCAAAAGAGGCTACAGTTGTCCAACATGGCAGGTGCCATAGCTGTCCAACATGGCAGCTGCTACAGCCAAATATGGCAGCCGCTACAGCCGTCCAACATGGCAGTCACCAACCACTGGCCACATGAGGCCGATAAACCCTTCTGACAGGTTGATGTGGACCTCAAAAGGACACAAGACACCCATGTCCAAGGTAAGAAAAGCAAAACTGGGGGCTGAAGAGGTGGTACAGTGGGCAGAGAGGCAGAGAGCTTGCCTTGTATGAGCCGACCTGGGTTCTATCCCTGGACCACATATGGCTCCCCGAGCACAGAGCCAGGAGTCAGCCCTGAGCGCTGCCGGGTGTAGCCCCCAAACCGAACCATAACAAAACACAAATGTGGGGCAACAAAGGTAAGAGGCATAGGAAATGTGTGCATGCACCATGACAGGCTATGTGACGCCTACAGCTGACTCTGGGTTCCGACTAGGGGCTGAGTCTGAGAAGCTGGCAGGAGCCTCTCCTGCTTCTCAGTGGCCCAGCGAGGAACACACAAATGATGCACAGCATGGACCGGACTTGGCCCCTCACCCCATCAAGAAAAACTGCAAATTCTTGGGAGGCAAGCTAACAACCTCATCAGACCTCTGACTGCAGACTCCTAGCCCCGTCCCAGGATACACCCACACCAGCAAGGCGCAGGGAAGTTCCTCGTGCTGTGCTCGTGTGGTATTGAGTGAGCACCAGGCCCGTTTCCAGGACAGGGTGACTCTCAGCTCCACCCTCCGCACAGGGACCTGTGCCTTTGATCTCGGCTAGGGGCACAGCCTGTCACTCCAGCTGTTAATCTTCAGAACCATGAATGCAAACCCCAATCCGGCATGTGCAGAGCAGATGGCCGGGGCACATTCAGTAGCCCAGAGCAACGACGATGGGAGAAGCATGGGGTTGGAGGGAGAATTGTGAGTTGTGTGAGTTTAAAACCCCAGGGGGCCCAATCATGCACCTCCATCCTGTCCTGTCCTGTCCTGTCCTGTCCTGTCTTCTTAGGCTCGGACTCTGGCCAGGATGGGCCTCTGCCTCTCCACCAGTCCCTCTCCACCAAAGAACTTAGGGGGAAAATACTCTGGCCTCTTGTAAGTTTCTGTTTCTTGAGAGTCAAGAGTCTGGACGACTGTGTCCCAAGGCTCCCGGGCTCAGCCAGGCACCTGTGGCACAGTGAGCATTGCCATCTCAGCCCCTCCGCCAAACAGCAGAGACACCAAGGCCCGAGAGATGGCAAAGCGGCTGCTGTCTCACACTTGGAGAAGCAACAGAGCTGAAATGCTAATCACAACCTGCCAATCGCCCCCATAAATGGGGCGGGGCAGATGGGACAGCAGTGAGGGGCTTGCTCTGAGATAGCTGATGCAGCTCGTACCTGGGGCCCCACATATCCTGGACAATGCCAGGAGTGAGTCCTGAGCACAAAGCCAGGAGTGAGCTAAAAGAAAACCAATTTACAAAGCATCTCGATGCCCCCCCACCTGAACAGAGTCTCAAGGCCCCCTCCCAATCTGTCCACGGTTGCTCCAGTTTGCTGCCTTACGTGGTTCTGGCTGCAGTAACGGAGCCCTAGGGAGGAACGACGGGGTCTGCATGAAGACCTAAGCCCCATCCCCTGCAAGCACGTGATCACAACTGTGCTGAGTCCTCGCCCTCATCCCTCACCTCTTCTCTGTGCTGCCCCGACTCCCGGATCATGGTCAGCAAACGTCACCAGCCCCGAGGAGCCACAGACAAACAGCACCGAGGCCAGCGAGACGTGTTTGTTAGACTCGAAGCTCTGGAAAACAGCTTAGAGCAACTTTAAAATAGCAGCCGTGGAATAAACACGACCATCACTCTGGTGGCAGCAAACACGGCAACTTATTACAGAAAATAAAACACTGGGACGACTGAAAAATATCCTCACAAAAACACTGACCAAAGGTAATGTTTGTATAGTCTTGGTGCTGGTTATAAATATGGCATCTTCTTAAAGAGCCTTTCAGAAGCCCGGTCCAGCCCAGGAGGCAAGGGGTGGCGTCATCCAGCTCCTCAAGGGAGCCATTGTTCGGCCCCCTCAACCCAGAGAAGGAAAGGTGGGAGGAAAGGCGGCCCTCTTACCTCAGGCCTTTGCCACATCCAGGGGACGGGTCTCTCAAACAGGCAGCCCTCTGGTGACAACCAGCCCATGGGACAAGGACAGACTCTGGAAAACGTGCTGCTCCTCCTCTTCACGCGCCTCCGTCTCGCCAACATGCTGTTCCTCCTCCTCACGCGCCTCCGTCTTGCCCCCCGTTTTGCTCCGAGCCCCTCTTGCAGGCCCTTGGTCCCCTCGGTTTTCCCCAGGAGCAGTTGAAGCTGGCCTGGGCATCTCTCAGGAGGCGGGAAGAGAAAGGAAGGTGCTACCCCGGTCCCTGCCTCTCGGGACTTCCAGGGCCAGGCCGAAACTCTCTCCATCCCGAGCCTCTCATGTCTCTGTGTTTCCTCCTCGGGAGCTGGACTGCAGTTCCCACGAGCTGGGGGATGCCTCGTGCTAGGCTGCGGTGAAGCTCCTCCTCGGTCAGACACCGAGCGAGCACATTCCCGGCCCACGTGCAGACCTGTGCTCACAGCACAGCGCCAGCCCAGAGAGACCCAGCTCGGCCGGCGCATCAGTGATGCAGAGCAATGTGGGTTGTGTTTCTCTTTTGTCTTGTCTTTGGACCGCACTCTGAGGTGCTCAGGGCTGTCTGGTCTCTCTGCTTAGGGATCACTCCTGGTGGTGCTCAGGAAACCATACGTGGTGGCGCCGCACTGAACTAGAAACCAGAGTTGTGTCCCGTAGAGAGGCCGTGACCTGTCTCATCCCTGTCTATCTACCAATGCTGAATGGACCCAGGTTGTGCAGAGAACAACCTGCACAACAGGAAAGGAACACAAGGCCTTGGGTGGAGAAAGCGTAGTTGGTCTCCTAGGAAGCTCTGTCTCCACAACTTTGCTTTTTTTCTCTTTCTGGGTCACACCCTGAAACGCTCAGGGGTTACTTATGGCTCTGTGTTCAGGAATTACTCCTGGCCATATGGGATACCGGGATCTAACCAGGGTTGGCCTCGAGCAAGGCAAACGCCCTACCCACTGTGCTATCCCTCCGGCCCCTGTCTCGTCAGCTTTGGAGTTCAACCTGTGGGAGAAGGAGGTTGTACCCGGCAGGGTGCTTTGGAAGGGGACACAGTTGGGAAGAAGTGGGGAGGAAGCCAGAGAGAGCCACAGTATGGAGGGAGGGTCTCACAGGTGACAAAGGTCTCTACAGGTGGAGACCGTCGCCAGGAAGATCCAGGAAGAGGGTCTCAAGAACATGACATGGGGTCCTTTGGGCTTTAACTTACAAGGAAAGATCAGGAGGTCTCCGAGCCTGGGGACCCTTCGCGTTGGCGGGCTGAACTGGGTGAGGCCAAGAGCTCTTGGTGACTTGGGCTGCGACGATGGGTCAGTGTATGAGGAGGGAAACCACAGCATTGACTGGGGTTTGGTGGGGGAGAATGGGGTGCTCAGCATTGACTGACCCCACATTCCAGAGCCAGCAGGAAGGCGAGGAAGACATCAATCAAGAGGAATAGGGCTTTGTATGTTAATTCACCAGGCATTCTTGGGGAGGAATCAAGAATTTATTTTTTTTCACTCTTTTGAACTGAGGTGACATTGGTGTATACATTGGTGCCCTTCGGGTGTGGTCTCCTAGCCCCTCCAGAGTGTGCGCCCCTCCACACGTCACCAAGACCCCATATCACCAGCACAGCCCACCGGCCTCCCCCCCCCATTTCTCTGCCCTCCTTCAGCGGCCCCAGCTGTAGTCAGAATCCAAGGGAAGATCCAGGTGTCTAATTTTCACTATAGTGAGTCTGAAATCTCTCTGTGACATCCAACCAGAAGTGTCCCCACAGGCAGCTAAAAATGTGAGTCTACGGGAGAAGATCAGGAGGGGGAGGGAGCAGATACTGGAGCACCCAGGTAGTGAGTCTGCAGCTAGGGATGGAATCAGAGCACCCAGGAAGGGTTTCTGTTCCACTTTTCTGTAAATCATAAACTGCAATAAAAATAAAATATTCATTTAGGAAAGAAAGAAGGAAAGAAAGGAAGGAGAGAAGGAAGGGAAGTAGGAAGAAGAAAAAAGTAAGAAAGGAAAGAAAGAAGGAAGGAAGGAAGGATGGAAGGAAGGAAGGAAGGAAGGAGGTAGGGAGAGAGGGAAGGAGAGAGGGAGGGAGGGAAGGAAGGAAGGAAGGAAGGAAGGAAAGAAGGAAGGAAGGAAAGAAGGAAGGAAGGAAGGAGGGAAGGGGATTTGAATTACAGTGAGAAGAAATCTGAGATGGTGAATGATTTTCATAAGCCCCATGTAGGGACACAGCCCCCATGGGCTGAGGTAACTCCCCTGTTTCTCTGTGTTGGGTTCCTGAAACTGGAAGCAAACTTCAGAGATCCGAGTTCAGACTTCCAACTTGGGATCTTTGCTGAGACCCCAAAAACCCCAAAACTTTCTGGACTTGGAGGATTAAAAAAAAGTGTTTCTTACAGCACCCTGACTAGGCAAATCACTAGAAAACAGCAGGGAAGGAGAGATATTTTTTTTAACAGCCTGAGAACAAGGAACCACGTTGTGCTGAGCCACGGGGGCAGCCAAACCTTGCGTCAGCGGCTCCCAGCCACGCCACGCGGCTCCTTCATAAGCCGCCCAGACTCCCTGCCCCGGCGCCTGCAGACAGCCCCTGCAAAGCAGCGCTCGACTGGCCCAGGAGCCATGGCACAGAACCGACTGGTCATCTGCTTCCTGGTTATCACCTTGTTTCTGGACCAGGCCACCAGCCACCCAACCAAACCCAAAGCCAGGAAACACAGCAAACGGCGGGTGAAAGGTAATGGCTGGGGCTGCAGGTGTGGAGGCGCGGGGGCAGCGCCTGCTCCGTTCTTCTCCGGGCACCTTCCCGGGGCATGGGGCATGCTAGCATGTGGCTGTAGCACATCAGGGCACGGGGCCCTGCCACTCTCTACTCTAGGAGAGACTTTAGCAAAAGGATTCAGGATGGATGTACAAACTCGTAATAATATTTTTTCGACTTCTCTTTAATTTCCCAGCTGGGTCTAACGGAAGGGTCAGGTAGAATGTTCTCCGGAGGGCCCGCACCTGGCCAGGGGATGTCTGGCTTTACGCATGAGGGGCTGAGGGGACATCCTGGCTCACAGAACTCGGCCCCTCAAGGCAGACTGAGTGCAATGCAACTCTTCAAACAGATCCGTGCGACCATCTAAGCCTCCTGACTACAGTCCAGGACAGATATTGGCAGTCGCGACATTTGCTTTTGTCATCAGTTATCTCTGAGGCATGTTTTCACCCGCCGAAGCACACACGCAGTAATGCAATCTATGTGAGCATGCGGTTCTTCTCCCCCACCCCCTCTTTCCTAGCAAAGGTCTCAGCAAGCCGAGCTCGAGAGCATCAAGAGACAAGTCAGTGTAGAACCGGATGTCGCCTCAATCCCAAATTGGGGTGGTTTGAACCGGGTGTAAGGGGCAGAGGTTTCAGAGAGCAAAGATGGGGTGTTTGACTTGCAATACGTTGAGAGCAAAGTACAAGAGACAGTGCGGAGAACATGGGCGGGTGTGACCCACACTCAGGAGCCCCGGGGCAGGCAGTATGGCACCTTTTCTCTGGTGGGTTCACTTTGTTGGCAAGAAAACACAAAAGCACGAACGTCCTGCAGGTGGGCTGCTGGGCCTGGCCTTGGCCTGGGGGTCTCGCAGTGATAGAGCATTTCCCGGAGGTATTGTCTGTGTGAGGTGGGTCCACCCAGGGCCCGGAGCGGAGCTTTCCTCCTGATAAGACAGCGTTCTCTTTGTCATCTCTTTAAATGAAAGATTCCAATGTTGCTCCTGGGGAAAACCACTGCGGGGTCGAACCCAGGTCCTGGCGCTGCAAAGCAACTGCGTTACCACATTCCCAGTACCTGCAAGACTTTATTTTTCCCCTTTTGGTTTTTGGCTGCACTTGGGGCTACTCCCAGCTCAGCGTGCACGGGTAGCTCTTGGCCATGCTCAGGGGACCATGCGGTGCTGGATCTCACATGGACCCCCATCCCCAGCTTAGCCCTCAGCCCCCGCCACACACCACCAGCACCGGCACCATACACACATACCCCGCACACATTTTTTAAATCCTCACAAAGCAGTTTTTGCCAGTAGGTTCAAGAAAGTAGAGTCTACAATTGGACTCCCCAAACAGCCTCTCCCTGCCCACTCTGATGCCTTTCAAATATCTGAAGTAGGGCTGGAGCAATGGGACAGTGGGCAGGGGACTTGCCATGCATGCAGGTTCAATCCCCGGCACCGCATACGGTCCCCAAAGCCTCCCAGGAGTGACCCCTGAGCTCAGAGGCAGGAGTAAGCCCTATTCACTGCTGGCTGACCCCCCCCCAAATGAACACAAAATAAAAGTGAAGAACTTGAGGTATGTGGGGGGGAGGCAACCCAAAAGTTTAGGAAACCAAAAGAGGAAGTCATCTTCTCAGCCCCCAGCATTTCCACAGAAGTGTCCACGACAGGCTATTGGGAAATGCTATATATTTCCAGAGGAGATAGACAGTTAATGTACAGTTAAACTGGACCTTCTCAATGTAATAAGAGACAGCTCTACACAGTATTCAGCGAGAAATTCACTCACTTCACCTCTCAAGTCCTGGATAAGTACCTGACAAGGCCTACTTCCTCCCTTTTTCACAGCTGCGTGATATTCCACTGTGTAGGTGGACCTGGCTCCATTTCATCTGTTCTCAGTAAACCTTTGTGCAGTGTCCAGTCCAGTGTCTAGTCCAACTCCTCTTTGATGGGAGGCCTCAGTGCCATGCACTGTCCACAAGACTAACTCCCAGGCTATGAGGGAATCCTCAGAGGAAAACCATAACACAGACTCCCTTGCTAATCTGTCCCTTACAAACCCAGCCCCCACCATGCCCCCATCACCGAGCAGGACAGAGACCACCATCACACACACTCGACCTCCCAGCCTCCCTTTGTCAGCTGAAGCTCTGCGAACCAAAAGGCGCAAACAGGAAACTGCTCTTGATGTGCATTCCCCTTGCTGCAACGAGGCTGCTCCTCACATTCTCTGGTTGGTTCTTCTGAGAACTTCTGTTTGCTTGGGGGCCATACCCGGCAGATCTCAGGCTGAGTCCTGGCTCTGCGCTCAGGGATCACCTCTGGCGGGACTTGGGGACCCACATGAGGTTCCAGGGACAGAACTAGGGATGGCTGCATGCAAGGCCATGCCCTGTCCACTATACTATCAGTTCAGTCCTAAAGCAAATGTTTTTCTTAATGGTAAGATGGTGCTTCTCTGTACCGTGTGAGCAAAATATATCCAAGGTGGTCGCCACATAGGGCGGAAACAGAAACCAAGCCACCAGCAATGATTTCTACAGTGATCTTCCAGAAGACTAATCTTAATTTGTGTGTTTGTTAGCTAAGAACATAGTTTACAGCATCCCTTGGAAGCTACTTAGTTAAATGGGACAGATCCAGAAACTAGGGCTGAGTGCAGAGCCTAACCATAACCCTGGCCAGGGTTAGGGGTTGGGGTTAGGGTTAGATTTATGATTAGGGGTTAGCGTTGGGGTTGGATGAAGATCTGAAGCTTTAGGAACTCTGTGCGAGTCCGATTCCAGTATACAGAGCTCTGTTCTTGGCACTTGCCTATGACTTGTGCAGAGGAGCTCAGGCAGCATGTGT
Source organism: Cryptotis parvus (assembly GCA_021461705.1). Lineage (NCBI taxonomy): Eukaryota > Metazoa > Chordata > Mammalia > Eulipotyphla > Soricidae > Cryptotis > Cryptotis parvus. The sequence goes on along the minus strand of JAJIBD010003442.1, from coordinate 205,238 downwards.
GTGGGAGGCGTGTTTCCAGTGGCAGTGCTGGAGATCAGAAGCCACTGTGAGTGCCAGGAGATGAGGCCTTCTCCTGGTTCCCACAGGTGTGTCTGGTCCGGATATAGGGACACCTGGATTCAGGGGGCCATGGCATGTCTGGGGACGGGTCTACCCGAAGAAGACCTACGGCTGAGCCTCAGCAGGGACTGGTAATTCTGTCTGACCCTCACACCTTCTCTGTGTGAGGCCCATGCGCTGTGAGCACTGGACAGAGCCGCCATTGTACAGTGCAGATGCAGGGCTGGCCGGACCATAGGCTGTGCGCTTGGTTCATTCCTCTTCCCGCATCTCTATTTCTTCTCTGAAGTGAGGTGCGGAGGCGTATATTGATTTTCTAAGGTCAGGGGAAACTGAAGTGGATGGAGTGGCCCTTGATACCTTGTGTCATTTATAACTGACTGCAGGTGACACCTTCAGAGCACAGACGCCGTCCTGGGCAGAGAAAGTCCCTGAGGGCAGGGGATTTTTGACTTGGCCAAAGTGCTCATTTTCTAGCTCTAGGGAGGGACAATCACGAAGGCCACCCAGCGATATCCAGGACTAAAGTAGTAGCTGATCCTGCCTCGGGAAGTGGTGCTCCCGGCCCTTTATCACATGGCCTTCCCCCTTCTCCTCCAAAGGTGCCTAGTCCTACCACCTAACGAGTTTACCAGGAGAGCAGAGTCTTGGGGAGCAGGAGATAGGATCAATACAACAACTTTCAGCGGTTGTTTTAAGTTTATCTTCTAGTTCATCACTTGCATACAGGAATAGCACAGATATTTGTGTGTGTGTGTGTGTGTGTGTTTTAATTGTGTAGCCTGCTACCTGCTGGGTTTCTTGTTATTTGGGTTTAGTTGGGTTTATTGTTATTGTTATCTTAATTTAGTTTATTGTTTCTAAAAGGATTTTTTTCAGAGTCTTTGGGGTTACCCATATATATTATTTTCTGCGACAGCGACAGTTTTCCCTCTTTTCTAATTTGGATCTTTTGATCTCTTCTTGTCTTTTAGCTGTGGCAAGGACTTCCTAAACTCTCTTGAATAAGAGTTCTCACGCCTTTCCTGTTTGCCATTAAAAAGGCTTTAAGTTTTTCACCATTAAGATATCAACTGTGGGTTATTGTAATTAGCCATTACAATCTTGTGATATTTTCCTTCTATATTTCTTGGAATATTTTACTTCCATGAATGGGTTTTAGATTTCTTCAAAGGCCTTCCCTGCATGCATTTATATAATCATCTGACTTTTTTCTTTCCTCTTATTGATATAGTGTATTAAACTGGATTAACAAATCAAAAACTTTCTCATAATAGGAAGGAGGTGGTTTGTTTCCAAGGCAGTCAGAACTGTTACAGAAGTGGGAGCCCACAGGGAAGTTTTTGAGGGGAGAGCTGGGTCCTCACTAGAGGGGGCACCAAGGATCAGCACCCACCAGACGGATCCTTCCTGCATTTTGCTTCACGCACCGAGGACCTGCCCGTCCCAACGCCCAGGCCTTGGAGCTTGGTTTACTTTGGTTGTCATTTTATTGGTTTACTTTGGTTGTCTTTTCATGGTCTGTTTCTCCTCCCTCTTTCCTACCACACCTCCTCCCAAATCTATCCCCCAGAAAAGGACGGAGACCTGAAGACGCAAGTCGAGAAGCTCTGGAGGGAAGTCAATGCCTTAAAGGAGATGCAAGCACTCCAGACAGGTGAGGCCCCCCAACGGAGAGGGCCGGAGGGGTGATGCACCCCACCCTTCTCCAAGCCCTACGCAGGTCCTGGTGGCACGTGTTTAGGGGGTCTGCCAGTCCGAGATGTGTTCAGGAGGAAAGAGCACTGGAGATGCTTGTCTGGGGGATGAGACAGACTCCGCCCACCCGGGCCTGGGGAAGCCGCAAGAGGCTTTACTATCTTGCACCCTGAGGCCTGTTCAGGACTCTTGCCGGCCGACAGTGGCGCAATGTTGAATCTGGCTGAGCTCATGCCTGTTAGCTATGGGCGAACTGCCAGTGAGAGCGCTGCCACGGCCCAGCTAAGTGTGGTCCCAGTGGAACCCCCACCTTACTGCCTCCAGATGCCCAGGACAGGACACTGGTTAGAGCCACGCCTGGCAGACAGAGGGCAGCTTCTGCTTTCCCTTCACTGGGAGGGTTTGCCCGTAGCCTGCAGGGTCGAGCCCGGGGCAGGTACCCATCCTCGCTCACTGCAGTGAGTCACCGAGCACAGAGCACAGCTTTGGGGCCAGCCCAGGCGGGAGAGACTAACACCCCCAGGAGCCACGAGACTTGGCCCCCTGGAGAGTTCCCACACCAGGGAGGCCAGAAGTCCCAGGAAGCACAGTGCAGCCAACTAGGGCCATTTCATCATGGCGCCAGGTGACACTGAGGATAGAACCCCTACTGGGTCTTCCCGGGGACAGACTTAGATTAAAGGAGGCAAAGTGCTTATATAGAAGGGGAAGACGTTCTGGGGCCCTTCGCTTTCCATTAACTTTGTCAATACGAATGTATTATTCTGCCAATGGCTTGGGAGACTGATGTTCGTACTCATTTTACAGGAGTGAAAACTGAGGCACAGAGAAATTAAGGCCCAAGCCCACACAACTAGTAAAAAATCAGAGGCCAATTCACTCACACTTAGGCCCTAAACTATCTTTGTGTTTGGCTTATCCTGGACAACACGAGTCACGCAGGCCCAAATTTCTGCACAAGGAAACCACTCTCCATATGCAAGCACCAGCTTTTGGTTGGGGGGGATTGTGATTACAAAATACCACAGGGTTTCAAAGGTGCTCCCCACACTCAGCATATAAAGGAGAGACAAACTGGCCAGCATGTGCGTATCCAAACTTCAGGAGGAGGCCTGAGCCACCATTGGTGGGACCAAGCCGGGTTGGTGTTGGGTTAGTTACACTTTTACATGTGAAATGCTCACGAAGTTACACCAACTGCCTCAATATCTGGGTAGATTAAGAGAGGAGCCACGAGGTCCCTTCATGGGACTGTTGGGATCGTTAAATGGGTTGACTTCTATAAAGAACTTGACACAGGTACACAAAAACCTTCCACAAATGGTCTCTCATTAGCGTTGCCCCAACACTTCACTCCACAGAGATGTCTCGCTGGCCGCCAGCCCCAGTCTCAGGCACATGGCGGGCCAGCGGCATCTGACCATGCCCAACTCTCCCCTCTTTATCTATAGTCTGTCTCCGAGGCACAAAAGTTCACAAGAAATGCTACCTGGCTTCTGAAGGCTCGAAACACTTCCACGAGGCCAACGAGGACTGCATTTCCAAGGGGGACCCTGGTCATCCCCAGAAGCACGGACGAGATCAACGCGCTCCGGGACTACGGGAAAAGGAGCCTGCCAGGGGTCAATGACTTCTGGCTGGGCATCAACGACATGAACGCGGAGGGCAAGTTTGTGGATGTGCACGGGTTTGCCCTCTCCTTCTCCCACTGGGACCGCGCCCAGCCCAATGGCGGCAAGAGGGAGAACTGTGCCCTGTTCTCCCAGTCGGCCCAGGGCCGATGGAGCGATGAGGCCTGTCGTGAGCAGCAAGCGGTACATCTGTGAGTTTATCATCCCCTAGGGGGAACCTTCTCGAAGCTCCTCATCCAAGCAAGATGCTTCATGATTGCAGGCCAATGGTCCCTACGAGGAAGTACAAAATGTCACACAGGATAGAAATGAAAGATTCTGCTGCCATGGGTCGTGGTGACTCTGCTGTCTGTGGGCGGGGGAGCGGGCTTAGAAAATGGTCATTTGGCCTCGGGCCCACTTAAGGTGGCTTCTGCCAAGGGGACTCAAATCCTGCCGTCCCTCCTGTCCCTCACGTCTGTAGAGACCCTTATGAAAGCAAGCTTAGTGAGCCACCCGGCCAACATCTTGATGACATTTTGGGTCCCTGCGGTGGATGAAAATTCTCTGAGTGAGAAATTTTAGGTGCTATGTAATCTGAAAATGACTCCAGCTAAATCTGTGTGTTCCAACCCAGCCTCGGAAGCTACGTGCTCACTGCCTCAGTGACTGGCCTCCCGGAAGCAGACACCTAATGGTACATCAGAACATGCTAATGTCGCAGAGACACAAACTGGTTCTTCCATACCCGGGCCCCACACCTATGTAGGGAAAATTTTCCCAATGAGATCTAACACATGTTAGTTTCCTTTCAATATATGCATTTTTCTTTTATGCATTATATGTATATGCATTTTGATATATACATATATGCATAGATAGACATAATTATTCACCATCACTACTGCTGAACTCTAATTAGGAACAATCTATCTCTGGAGATTGAAAATTAAAGTAAATAACTTTGTATGGCCGGGAGTCACATGTTGTTATGACTCTTTTATTTGACAAAATGTTTTTCTCACTTAATCGCTTAGCTACTTGGTATAAAATAACTTGGCCGGTGAATAAGCCATATCCAAGTCGAGGCTCGGGAGAGGTTGGCATTTTACAGGCAGATGATCTGAAGAATATTCTGCTCCTTAGAGAAATGTCCCGCTTCCCTTTAGATGCTGAGTGTGTTGTGGACAGTCCCTTCCCTTGAAATCTTTGTACCTGCTTGGAATTAAGTTTGAGTTATTTCATTGCACAAGAATAAAGTCTGAACTGCGACTGATGTGGCTGTTTGGGGTGACGGTTATGACTGTTGGTTTATAGCAAACTGCACAATTGGGGGGGAAGTTCGGCTTCTGATCTCAAACCTACGATTGAGATAAATACGTCTGACCAGACAGCCCAGGAGTGAAGTCTTGGGGAGAGGAGAACTTACAGGAAACAAACCTATGCCTGTACTTATTTTTGGCTGACAATAGTTGGTTTCTACTCCAACACGGCCATCATCCCTTAAAGCCAACATAACTAGAATAATGCTCACAAGTGGAGGTGCCTTCTCATCAGATTCTACTCGCGGTGCCGAGTGTGACATAAATGTCATTTATCTTCGACACCAGCCAGCCTGGTGGCTGGACTCCAGAAGTACTTTGTCTCACAGAAAACTGGATCAAAAGGGGCGAAGTAACAACCACAAGTCCCATGGCAGGCAGTGAGGTGATCATGGCATCTGGAGTCAGGCCTTTAGCTGGAAATACCAGAGACGGGCAAAAATCCATAAAACCACCAAGATGTGTGGGGAGAGACAAAAGCCTTAAGAAACAAAAGTGTCTGGAGAAATAAGTCTTTTTCACTGAGAAAAAAGGCTCAGAGAGATAGTACAAGGGTTAAGGCAAGTGTTTTACATGAGGCCAACCTTGGTTCAATCTCTGGCACCACACACCATCCTACACTGTCAGGGTCACTCCTGAGCACAGAGCCAGGAATAGCCCTAGAGCACCGCAGGTGTGACAAGAAAATGGGTGAGGGGGAATGTCACTGTCACAGTCTTCCCGCAGATCATCGATTAGCTGGAGCGGGCACCAGTAACATTTCAATACGTCCTGTCGCATGCGAGAGCCCAAGGGCATCTGCCTGCTCCAGGAACATAAAGAGCCTCAAACCATTCCATCAAGTCATGGGAATGAGGTCCATAACTGTTACTGGTATTTGGCATATCAAATATGACATGGGTAGCTTGCCAGGCTCTGCCGAGCGAGGGAATGTATCTAGTAAAAGTGACAGCAATAACAAGCCATGCCTGGAGGGACAAGGAGAGGGAAGTGGTTGCTGCCAACCCAGGACACAAAGTGGACCCCTGGGCATAGACCAAGGGGAGCAAAGAAACTCCCAAGACTAAATATAGCCCTTTCCTTGGCAACCACCTAGCAACGACCTTCAGCCCAAGCTAAGGCAGCTTGGAGGAAAAGCCCATGAAAATCTGCTCCTGGAAGGAGCAGCAAGCCGGCTCTGGGGGGTCTCCCCTCATCCTGACTCTGGGTACACAATCTCTCCTTTATGGGCCTCTGCACCGAGGGTGCTCGTGTGCTCTCTCAGGGCACGTCCTGTGGGGGCTTCTCTTCTCTCTCTCATTTCTCTCTTCAGGATAAAGTAAGCCTGAATCAACTTGTCAATTGACACCAGTCAATAGCCCGTGTTCGTGTCTATGAACGATCAGTCTTAGATCAGATTTGAATAGCCCACCGCCCCCAGGTACCCTGACACTCTGGGACAGTGACACCAGGTGATAGGGGCGGAGCCTCGCTGTTGTTCAAAGGCAGTGATGGAGGAAGCGGCTACCTGGTAAGCAGCTTAGCCAGCGTGTTGTCCTGCCACCGGCCCTTTGTGTTGGACAAGCCCTTCTCAATCGATGCCAGAACCCCAACTTCCTGAGTCGGCACCAGAGTGGTGCTGGACCCTGGACGCGAGCTGCTCACGCTGCTGGTGGGCAGGGCACCAATACTGCCCGGCAGGTGGGGGCTGGCAGCAGTCATCGCTGTCCACTCATGTGGGTGCTGAAGCTCAGCGTGCAGAGTGCCTGCACCAGGCCCCAAACAGATGGAGCCCGGGGAAACTCACAGGAGACTTCCCTCTGGCTGCTGGGTGTGGACTGGACAACAATGAAGAGTGCTGGGGCAACGGGTGCTTTCTCACCCAAGGGTGCGTCTTCCAGGAGCATCTGTGGGGACTCCTGGAGATAAGGAGGCAGCCCCTGGCTTTCAGCTTCTTCTGGACACTGAAGGGAAGAGGGAATTAGGGGAAACTAAAGACCCCCCAGTCCTAGTCTCCGAATCTTAGTGAAGCTGACCCCAGGGGCCCACTGACCATGGCCACACATTACTGCCCTCTATCCTAGCCTAGCAGTCGCCGAGCTTCCGAGAGCGAGCGAGCGGCCCACCCACTAACCTCGGTTTCCTCATGTGTAAAATTAGATGGCCCTGAAGGGCAGCACGCTTCACAGAAGTGTGGGTGATGGTTTTGTGAGGCAGGGCGGTGCGCGGCTCTGCAGGGTCTGCTGCTCGGAGGAAATGCTGAGAAAATGTGAACTATCTCGCCAGCTGCAGGCTGAGGCCCAGAAGGCGGGGATGGGGGAGAAGGGGAAGCGCTGATCTTTCCCCAGCTGCTCAAAAATTCAAGAATCCTAAGGCTCTGAGGAAAGAGAATTCTCCTGAATACCCAAAGAACAATGAGCAAAGATTAAAATGACAGCAATTTTCCAAGGTGGGATGAGCTAAACCTCCATCAGCCATAGTTACCTTTAGAAAAGTAAACATTCTCAATTGTAGTAGCTGTCTTTTAGGGTGGGGTAGTCAGAGCAGAGTAGCATTCAACCATGGGATTATTCACTTACAAGAAATTAAATGGCATGATAAGCCATGATTTATTATTATTGGTGGTCATGGTCTTCAGACCATATTCAATGCTCAGGGCTTAATCCCTATTCTGCACTCAGGGATCACTCCTGGCAGTGCTCAGGAGACCATATGGAGTACCAGAGGTTGAACCCTGATAAGCCATGTACACACAAAGCAACTGTTTGACAAGCAGTACCATCTCTCCAGCACAAATTCTTTTAATCTTTTAAAAGAATTTTCTGAGTCTCACAGTGTGATAACATATTTATGTAGGGAGATGTTCCCATTAAACATGTTTTCTCTTCCAATAACCATATGGCATGATTTTTTTTCACCATGTAATTTTAGTGATAAGGAAATTAAGACTCCGAGAAATTAAGTAATTTGTTTAAGGCTACAAAACAGCCGAGCTTGGATGAGAATCCACATGGGAACCCCTGCAAGGACAGGGTTCTCTCCGACACCCCACGCTGCCACACCATCTGGTGGCACACTACACACTCAAAATTAAATGAACGTGTAGCTGTATGATCCCACTCATCAGTGCTGTCATATTAAAATCGCAATCATATCAATAACATGTGCTGTCATATTTAAGTAAGTCCAGAGAATAGGCTTTCAAACAAACAGTCAGAGGAAGTGGGTCCCACACAAGAGCATCTTACAACAAATAAATGCTGTTTCTCTGCCACCCACAGAACTTTCTGAGTAATCAAAACCAAAACAGCATCTGCTCCAAGGAAACGCACGTGTTGTTTCTCCCGAATAGCAGGCAGTGGCCGAGGCAAGCAGATACCAGATACGTGGTTACGGACAGACACACCTCATTTTCACTGAAAAGGGAAGCTACCACTTGGGGTTTAGACTTCACTGGTGAATTCTACGTCCTACTTAATGCTTTTCTTATCTTTGACAATTTCTAAACTGAATGTGCGCCACTTGAAATCAAGAAAGATGTTTTTGATATGTAACTTCGATGACTTCAATAGACCAATTTATTCTGAGCCTTCGGTGCTTATTAAACACTCACTGTATTATCCCCCACTGACTTGTTTGAAGTCCGTGGGGGTAAAGCAGCTTCAGCACTCACCAAGATTTCCAGTTTAGGTGGCAGTCCATTTTGCAGGAATAACAAAGCCTTCATTCATCAATAGAGCATGTTCACCCATTCAAAGAAAGAGGACATTTCAAAGAGGGAGGAAAAATAATCTCAGAGTTATGGTCCTCAGCTATTTCCATTGGCCAGCAGCACAGCTCCCTGTGTCCTCGGCCAGCTTTCACCTCCAGTTCCCGTGAAGGGAGTGAGCGATCCCGGCCGACAGCAGCTCATGGAGCAGAGCAATGCCACCTCACGGGAACAGAAGTGCTGAGCAGAGACTGTCGTCATGCATTGGCATCCTCCCTCTGTGCTTCTTCCAAAGACTTTCCAGGCTACTGCTACCAACGATCCACACACCAAAGAAGGAGTGAGAGCTCAGCCAAGCTACATAAGCAGGAAGAAACACTTAAAAATGTTAAACATGGGCCAGATTGATAGCCCAGCAGGTGGGGTGTTTGCCTTGCACGCGGCCGGCCTGTGCCGGCTCAGGTTTGATCCCCGGCATCCCATATGGTCTCCCGAGCACAGCCAGGAGTAATTCCTGTGTGCAGAATCAGGAGCATTGCCGGGTGTGACGCAAAAAAGCAAAAAAAAAAAAAAAAAAAGTTAAACATGGCTCTAGGCACCGAACGCCAGATATTCAGGTGCAGGGCGTTCTTTCTGCCTGCCCACTCTGCACTAGACTAATGGGTGGCGTGGCTTGGGGACAAGTTTGGTCCCTTGGCTTGTTCCCTCGCCAAGTCCCCAGAAGTCAGAAAATCTCGACACAACAATAGCCATCTTCAAGGTCCAGACCCCCCAGTGGGACACAGCCCGATTCCAGGACCGCGCGATATCTCAAAACCTAGCATACCATGAACTCGTGGGAGTCAGAGGCTGGTAGGACAGAGAAGAGAACAGTGTGCTCGTAATTGTTGAGAATGATGTTGCCATCCAATAACTGAACATTGAATATAGTAAAAAGGTACACATGATAACCTCTAGATGTGTGTATTGCGATGCACAATGTGTAAGAAAGGGAAGCGAGACAGAGAGAGAGAAAAGAGAAGATAGAGAGAGAAGGAGAGAAAAGAGATAAAGACCCTGCCATGAAGGCGGGATTGGGGAGGAGGGAGGAAGGTGGGGATATTGGTGGTGGGAGATGGGTACAGGTGGAGGGATGGGTGCTGTAGCATAGTATAACTGAAACCCAAACATGAACATCTTGTAATTGTATATCTCACAATGGTATAATAAAATATATTTTTTAAATGTTAAACATCCCTGAATCCAAGAATGCACTGGAGAAGAAATGGGTGTGGTCTCCGGTAACTTCTAAAGAAAGACACTAAGGGACGTCTCCTACCTTAGAGAGAAGAAACTGTGGCCTGTGTTCCTTGGTTTTAAACAGGGCCACACGCATGCCAGGTGTCTGCTCTCCCTCTCCAGCTGCTCCTCACCTCCATGAGACCTCTCTATGTTTACCTGACACTCTTGCTATCACTTTGGAAATCCCCTTTTCCTGGATGTGCCATGGAAAGTCTCCATGACCTTCCAGCCACTGTGTGTGCTTCATCGTTTGAGCCTGTAAAGTCTCTTGCTAAGAACGTGAGGGGTAGAGTCTTAAACAGGCTAAGAGCTGAAAAGAAGCAGTAACACACAGAAAGTGAAAAGCTTCTCTAGTTCTCTTGCCAGCGGAAAAATCAGAGTTGACTGTCATGTAAAGATTGGTATCTTAGCAATAATCCAGTGACAGCAAAAGCTGTATTGGAGGCATCAGTGTTCCTTTACAAGTCCCCAGGGTGCAGTATTTTAGGAGTTTCTTGGACATTAATTCGAGCATGTCTGGCTTGGTTTATCTAAAGCTTTGGGTATCTGTTGGCCATTCTTGATGCCAAAGTATGTATTTTTTATCAGATGGATTTTATAGTGGTCAAAGGTCAAACAAGTAATTAAAATGAACAGAAGTCACAAATGGGCAAATCGTCACCGACAGGCAGGCAGCCCAGCACAAAGATGAGCTCTGTTACTAGGCTCTAAAGGTCGCTTGGCTCAACTGCCCAGAACCGAAAGGTTTCTGTGGTGAGCAGCTGTTGGGGTGTAGGGCAGAGAAAGAAGAATCACTCAGTATCAGACGCGAGGCCACAGAGGAATTAAGACGGAGGTCAGACACTGCCCTGACTTTTAGCTAGCTGAAAAACTAACTTAAAATACTCATTTACTGTTTCATTTTGTTTGTTTTCTTAAATTGTACCGAGGTAGCACTTGTGAGCTGAATGCACGTGTCTTTGTTTTTAGCTTTTACTGAGGTCTGCATTGGCTCCACAACACTGTATTTATGTTCTAATGTGTTGAGGTTACACTGATTCACAACACTGTGTAATTCTGTTCTAGTGTGCTGAGGTAACACTAGTCTACAACACTGTATTTATGTTTAGTGTGCTGAAGTAATACTAGTTCACAACACTGTTGTGTATTTATGTTCGAGTTTGCCGGACTTCTCTCTCGTCAGAACTCCACCCAGCAGACCAGCCTATCATAGCTCGGCTTGGCGGCTGCTTGCGGCCGCGTGGTTCATCAATAAATGCTGGACTTAGAGATGACTACAAGAGTACACTACCTGCACGGCAGAGCCTGGCAAGCTACCAGTGTTGTATTTGATATGCCAAATACCAGTAACAATTATAGACCTCATTCTGAAATGGATTGAGGCTCTTTATGTTTCTGGAGCAAGCAGATGCCCTTGGGCTCTACTAGCATGAGACAGGATATATGGAGATGTTACTGGGGCCCGCTCGAGCAAATCGATGATGAACGGGGAAGATAGTGATAGTGATTGCTGGGCTAACAGTTCACAACACCGCATTTGTGTTATAGTTTGCTGAAGTAACATTGGTTGACAACATGTGTATTTATGTTCTAGTATTCTGGGCTAACAGTAGTTGACAACACTGTTGTATATTTATGTTCTAATGTGTTGAGGTAATATTGGTTGACAACACTATTGTTTATTTGTGTTCTAATGTGTTAAGGCAATACTGGTTGACAATACTGTTGTGTATTTATGCTCTAATATGTTAAGGTGACATTGGTCGACAACAATGTTGTATACTTGTGTTCTAGGGTGCCTTCCTCTTCCTCTTGTGCACCACGCCCACCAGCCGGCTTCCTGCTGCCTCACACATTCTCCGAGGTGCCAGTGAGCATTACAGCAATTCTGCCTCTCTGGGCTAGTGTTAGGAAGGGGAGGTGCAGGGGGTGTCCTCATAGACGCTCACAAGACGCAGTGGACTCTAGTTAGTTTCTGTCTTTTGGTAGCCAACACGAGCACAATTCACCACCCTCCACCTGAGCATTCACCAGATTCTCTCCAGGGGCCAGGGGCGGATAACAATGGCCAGCCCACCCTGATCAGGCGAGCCACGTTCCCCCTTCCCCACCATGTCTGAAGTCCCTCTCTGAGTGTCATTTCCCGCAGCCTCCCAGTGTGTGCCCCCAGACCAGAGCACACCGTGCCCAATGGCATGGCGGGGGCTGGTCTGGTTTCCAGCTTACAAAAACCCTGGGACCAGAGTCGGGATTCAGCCATAATGGCATGGCAGGTGCTGGTCTGGCTTCCAGCTTACAGAAACCCCGGGACCAGAGTTGGGGATTCAGCCATTCAGCCATTCATCTCAAACACCTCAGTCACTAGACTTCTTTGTTTTCCAGAGAGGAGAAACGACCAAGGAGCCAGCAACGAGAGAGAGAGAGAGAGGAGAGAGAGGAGAGATAGAGAGAATTATGAAAGTCCGCCATTCTCCTCAGTTCATTAAATCCCATATTGGTCATTCTCATACTTGAATTCCATTTTCCCAGGAGCTCTGGAAATTCCCTGAGTTCAGTTTTATGATCTCAACACCACCATAAACCCAAAGACAAACACCTTTGCAAAAGCATCAGAGTACAACACTGTTCCTCTAAATAAGCAAAATCACCTGAAAAGAAATGTCATGGCGAAAGAGCCGAAAACCTCCTGTTTGTCAGGAAACGGAGGTAGTTATTTCTGTGGCTTACAGTAATTGATGATTAATATAAGACAGAAAGAACTGGCATAGTTCTAGAAAATTCTTACCCTTTGCTGACTTCCGCCGATTTCCCTGGGGGTGTCTGAGCAGGCTCCGAGAGAAAGGGGGTGCTCCAGCAGTTCTGCTTACTGCCACAAACAAAAGAAGAAACAATGTTATAATGAAACTCTTTATAATGAAACTTGGGGGCCTTGGGGGCTAGGGATGACCCTGGGTTCCCCCGCCTGAGGCCCCGCTGTGAAAGGATCAGGTGAGGCCTGATCATGAAGAGCTCATGAGAGCAGGAATGAGATCAGACAATGCCTGAGCAGACCTGGGTAGTGCAACAACAGGAGACTTTATTTTTTTTTTTTTTTTTAGCTTCAAGTTTTCTTTTTTTTTTTTTTAAGTATTTTATTATACCACCGTGAGATATACAAATAAAAAAGATATACAATTAAAAAGTTCATGTTTGGGTTTTGGTCATACAGTGTTTCAGCACCCGTCCTTCCACCAGTGCCCATCTCCCACCACCAACATCCCCGGTTCCCTCCCCCTTCCCCAGCCCTGCTCCATGGCAGGTTCTTTATTTCTTTCCCTCTCTCTCTCTCTCTCTCTTCCTTCCCTTCCAGACTATGGATTACAGAACATACATTAAAAGGTTGTCATGTGTATCCTTTTTGCCTCTATTTAATGCTCAGTTCTAGGTTGGCATTAGTACCCTCGACTATTATTAGCACCCTGTTCCATTTTCTGTCTTACCTAAGCTCTGACTCCCACACTTTTGTGATAATTTCCACCTTTGACAACAGGAGACTTTAAACATTACTTTCTGGGGCCACACCGGAGGTGCTCAGTGATAAGCTCAGGGAGACAATGCAGTGGGGGATGGACCCCAGGTGTGTTGTTCGTAAGGCAAGCGCCTGCCCGCTGTGCTATCGCTCTGGACTTTTTTAAAAAAATATTTTATTATACTACCATGAGATATACAATTACAAAGATGTTCATGTTTGGGTTTCAATCATACAGTGTTCCAGCACCCATCCCTCCACCAGTGCCCATTTCCCACCACCAATGTCCCCGATTCCCTCCCCTCTCCCTAGCCTGCCTCCATGGCCGGTTCTTTATCTCTTCTCTCTCTCTCTCTCTCTCTCTCTCTCTCTCTCTCTCTCTCTCTCTCTCTCTCTCTTTCTTCTCTTACACATTGTGGGTTGCAATACATACATTTAGAGGTTATAATATGTATCTTTTTGCCTATAGTCAATGCTCAGTTCTAGGCTGGTATTATAATGTTCAATGATTATTAGCACACTGTTCCCTTCTCTGTCTTACCTAACCTCTGACTCCCACACGTTTGTGGTAGATTCCACCTTTGGTAAAACCTCTTGATCCATGTTTTGCCTGACCTTGGATATTGGTATTTTTATATATATATATATATATATATATATATATATATATATATATATATATATACACACACACACACACACACACACACACAAGCCAGACGACCCTCCACTCCATGAGGACATCCATTTTCCACATCTGGACTTCCCCCTCGTCAGAACTCCACCCAGCAGACCAGCCTATCACAGCCCGGCTCATCAATAAATGCTGGATTTTTAGATGACTACAAGAGTATGTTACCCGCACGGGGAGCCTGGCAAGCTACCCGTGTCATATTTGATATGCCAGATACCAGTAACAATTATAGACCTCATTCCTATGACCTGATGGAATGGTTTGAGGCTCTTTATGTTCCTGGAGCAAGCAGGTGCCCTTGGGCTCTACTTGCATGAGACAGGTCATATGGAGATGTTACTGGTGCCTGCTCGAGCAAATCGATGATGAACGGGAAGACAGTGATACAGTGATATATATATATATATATATATATATATATATATATATATGTATATATATATACATATATGTACATGTATATAGGACTGCATTTATTTGCATGCCATATATATATGGCATGCAAATAAATGCAGTCATTTTATATCTGTCTTTTTCCTTCTGACTAATTTCACTCAACATGATCCTCTCCACGTCCATCCATTTATAGGCAAATTTCATAACTTCATTTTTCCTAACAGCTGTAATCGCTCCGGACTTTTAAAGGAAAGGTCAGAAGTCAAGTGTGAGAACATTGGCTGGTAAAGTCTCACAAAATGGGCTGCTGTTAACATTCTGACATCCTCACCAGGAGACACCGATGGCCTGGATCTTGGTTCCCTGGCACAGCCTCTCTGTTGGATTCCCATGGCCTCCCTCTTCCCTCGCCCTTACTGCTGGTCCTCACAGTGCCCTGAGCTGCTTCGGAGAGAGAGGTTGGACCCCCTGCAGCCCCCAGCAGGCAGCCACTTCCCTTTCAGCTTCCTGGAGGCTGCCCAGCTATCCCCACTCAGGTTCACCAGCAAGGGCCCTGCCAGCCATGGGATGCGCCCGTGCCCAGTTCCTTCAGGCAGGAACCCTCTAGGGGGGGGGAGGCACAGCAGCATGGAAGGGGAGGAAGTGAGGAGTCAGAGAGACTGTTCAGACGTGCCCCATTACAACGGCTAGAAAGCACGGGGAGAGCCAAGGACAGAGTTGCCTTCCCACCTGATGGCCATGAACCAGACAACCTCAGCGCCACGAGGTGAGGGCACAGCAACAGGATGATGACGATTCAGGTCCTTCTTGGGGTTCAAGCTTGGGCAGCACCTCTCTAGGGGTCTAGGAATTACTGGGAGACCTGGGAGATTTTCCCCAAGGCTTCTGCTGCAGGTATTTTGTTTTCTTTTATTTCTATTCTTTACTGCCTAACTCCACGGGCCATGAGGGAATTTGGTCTTGGATGAGAAAATAACGGGCTGACAAATTTCGACAGCTTGGTTTTAAGTCTGATTTCCTCTGGCACAGGGTTTCCACTTTGATAAAAGTACGGCTAGAGAAGTAGCTGGCGGTGGGGAGAGAGCAGCAAGAAGCTGTGTTGCCTTCTCTGCTGGCAAACGGCAGCACAGCAGTGGATGAAGCCTTCTGTGGGTTCACAGGCACCCCCCACCCCCACACACGTGTGAGTCAGCATTCTGTAGCTGCTGTGAGATCCCGCAGAGCAGCAAAATTGAGTACAGTGGCTGGAGACCCTTGGGGAATGGCCTGCTCTCATTTTTTGCAGGAGGTTCTTGGGCACGGATGAACTCAACTGGGCACTGAAGTAGTGACCATTAACTGGTCAAAGATGGGTGAAGCTCATGGGATCCCTGCTAAAGACGTGGTAACCCCACTTTTGGTTTCCAATAGGGGGAGCCTCCCTGGTAGTGTTTAGGGGCCTGGGGGGTCACTTCCTGCTAGACTCAGCCTGGTGCCCAGCCCCAACTTATCCTGATGCTATTGAAAAAGGACACCCCTCCCCACAACCACCACCAAGATTGCATTCAATGAATCAACTGCTTCGGTGAAAAGTTATCCTCCAGTATTAACTGGTGGGTTAAACAGACAACCACAGGTTATAAAGAGCTACCTGGGGAGTTTTATTTGGTTCATTTATCCCTATTGTGAAGAGCTAAATACTGAAGAATAATCTATGTAAGTTGTGAAAGAAAATAATAGATACTTGTTGTTTGATAGAGCTAGAATAGGGTCAGTAGTAGTTCATGTCTAATGCTCTACCACTGTTCAGCTTTTTTAAAAAGGTTTTTTTGGGTCACACCATCAATTCTTAGGAGTTACTCTTGGCTTTGCACTTAGGAATTACTCCTGGCAGTGCTCGGGGACCATATGGGATGCCTAGGTTTGAAGCTGGGTGCGCGAGGCAAGTACTATCCTGCTGTACTCTCTCTCCAGTCCCTCTCCTTTTTTTTTTTTTTTTTGCTTTTGGGGGCACACCTAGAGGCTCGGGGACTTCTAGTGCATTTAGACCCATGAGGTGGTATGGAATCAGGGCCACGTTATTTATTTCTGTTTCCTTGAGACTGGGAAGATAACTGTGCAAGGGCCTCATACAGGCTTTATGGTTCTGAGGTCTTCAGTTCAATTGTGGCACTGCAAAAAAAAAAATCCTTAGTACTTTGTGTGTGTGTGCACGTGTGTGGCGCGTATGTGCGCATATGTTGCAAGTAGTGGTGGTCAGGGCTTGTTCCTGACTCTGCTCAGATATAACTCTGAGGTGGGGGGTTTGGGGGGCTTGTTTAGGGTGCCCACAAACACCTTACCCATTTTTCTTTCCAACCCCTTAGTACTTATGTTTAGCTTTTTTTTTTAATTTTGGCTTTTTGGGTCATTTTTTTTGGGCCCCTCATGGGGCAGAGTTGCTACTTGCTCTCCCTGTTCCCAGCCACTCATGAGGCACCTGGGAGGGATGGCAGGTTCTAGCCCTGGCCCGCCACCCCATCAGAAACTCACAACAAGCCAGATGACCCCCCCACTCCATGAGGGGCCTCCATTTTCCACATCCGGATTTCCCCCTCGTCAGAACTCCACCCAGAGACCAGCCTATCACAGCCTGGCTCATCAAGATCCACTCTGCAGCAGTCTTTTTTAAATCCGGCCCAGGTATGCTGATCCAGAGACTCACAGACATGGGCCAGAGCTCCTAATGGCTCTCCCTGTGCCCAGCTGCTCATGAGGCACCGGGGGGGATGGCGGGTTCTAGCCCTGGTCTGCCACCCCAGCAGAGCCGCACAACAAGCCAGACGACCCCCTCCATGAGGGTCCTCCATTTTCCACATCCGACTTCCCTCTTCTCAGAACTCCACCCAGCAAGTGGCGCGTGGTTCATCAATAAATGCTGGATTTTTTAGATGACTACAAGAGTATGTTACCCTTGCGGGGAGCCTGGCAAGCTACCCGTGTCGTATTTGATATGCCAGATACCAGTAACAATTATAGACCTCATTCCCATGACCTGATGGAATGGTTTGAGACTCTTTATGTTTCTGGAGCAAGCAGGTGCCCTTAGGCTCTACTTGCATGAGACAGGTCATATGGAGATGTTACTGGTGCCTGCTCGAGCAAACCGATGATGAACAGGAAGACAGTGACAGTGACAGTGACCTGGGGAGAGAAACAGTGATGGGTAGGAGTTGAGCCAGAGGCAATTATTCTGTTTTAATGTTCTAAAACAAGCACTGCAATAATTAGGGAGCTGGAAAGATAGCACATTCGGTGTAATTAGGGGCTGGAGAGATTGTACATCTGGTGTAATTAGGGGCTGGAGAGATGGTACATCCGGTGTAATTAGGGGCTGGAGAGATTGTACATCCGGTGTAATTAGGGGCTGGAGAGATTGTACATCCGGTGTAATTAGGGGCTGGAGAGATTGTACATCCGGTGTAATTAGGGGCTGGAAAGATTGTATATCCGGTGTAATTAGTGGCTGGAGAGATTATACATCTGGTGTAATTAGGGGCTGGAGAGATAGTACATCCAGTGTAATTAGGGGCTGGAGAGATAGTACATCCGGTGTAATTAGGGGCTGGAGAGATAGCACATCGGGTGGGGGCATTTCCTTCCACATGGCCACCAGAGTTTGATTTCTGGTGTACCGTACAGTCTCATTCAGGAGTGATCCATGAGCACAGAGACAAGAGTAAGCCCTGAGCATTACTGGGCATAAAAATAAGGCATAAATTAAAGCATAAAATAAGACATAAATTAAGGCATAAAGGATGCGTTTGAGGAAGGTGGGAGCACTTGGTTAGTGCACAACCTGAATCACCATTTTCTGACTATTTGGGACCCTTGGCAGGGGCTGAGCCTCTCTGAATGCTGCTATTCTATAGACTGTTCTCAGCAGTGGGATGAAAAGCTATGAAATCACCCCTAAAATAATGGCTCATGGCTCTTTATGTGGGGGGCCAGTCGTGCTCGAGGACCTGTGGGGGGGTCATCCTGGCATTGCTTCCAGCTGGGCCAGAGGGCTCAATGCTAGGGCCTGCGATCCAAGATCAGGGGATCACGAGCAGGTTTTATGGCCTGGTCCGTGATTCCCCCAGTCCCCACGTGACGTCCTAACCCCTAGCACCCCAGGCTGCCATGCAGATGGGGGGTCTCCAGAGAGCTGAGGACCATGGGGCCATGTTCAGGGTCCTAATTCTATGTGAAGTGTTGGAGGACAGATTTAGCTATTCTGGGAGTTTTGTTGTTTTAACAACCGATTTTTGAAAGTTTCTTGAGCATGTTTAACAATTCATCATTAGCCATAACATTTACCATAAATCATTTGCCAAAACTATCCATTTGCCAGAAGTCGTTTGCCATAAATATCCAATCATATAACTTAATTGTCTGCAACCTCCAGCCAAGTGAGATGGAGCACAGACAAATAAAAGCGGACAATTTAGTCGGTTTGTCTCTATGGAAAGCTGTGGTGCACATGAAAGTGGCAGGCAAGTGTAGATTGAGCCTAAAGCTCTTTTCCAGCTGAATTAAATAAAGATGCCACCAAGAAATCTGACCTTTCATTTCCTTAAACCAATGGTCCGGGAAAACCTCTACCTTAAAATTAACAACTTGCTCTCCAGAACTTGCACTCAGCTCCTGTTGGGAGAGGTGCAGTTTTATCATGAAAATCACAAGTTAGTACCAGAAAAGACCAAAATAAAGAGTAGTCATGAGGAATGTTGTGAAGCTTCCAGAGCTTTGCTCTTTGACCATTATTAAATTGAGAACAGGAGAAACTACAAGGCTTTTGAGGCCTGGACAGGCTCGGGGAATTCCGTTCCTCCACTTGGTCCTCATCAGAGCTTGTAAGAGCTCTGGGAAACCCTCAAACTGAGCATCCCTTTCCATCAAAGGGGCATCTTCACCTTGGAGGTATTAACTCTGGGCAGATTTTCGGTTTGAGAGTCTGCCTCCTCTGGATGCTTCATTTCTTTCTCTAGGTTATCGTCAAGCTTTAAAACCTGTTTGTTAGATTTAATTTCATGACTCTCTGAAAGACAAGCAGGAATTACAAAAGTCGAGACTACTGCTATCACCTGAAAAAGAAGGTGAAGCCAGACAAAAAAAAAAACTTCTGAGAAGTAACCCATTTTAACTCACAGTTCAAGTTCTCCTCCCAGCTTCAGGAAAAGTTCATCAGCAACTTGGTGGGATCTCCAGATGGGGATGCCCACCCAGGGACACCAGATGTCGGGAACGCCGCCGGGGTCCCCCGACAGTGTCGGGACAGAGGTTCTCTTCTACCTCCAAGGGCGCCGGGAGCACAGATGAAAACTCACGAGTCCGGTGCAGTTAAAAAAAGCTTTTAATAGTACAAAAGCTCTTCCACAGCACTCCAATATAATGAACAAACTTTAGCTCTGGTTCGAACTTAGACCATACAAAAGAGCCTAAGTCTCCCACCAAAAGAGAGAGGCTCTCACCCTAGCTGAGTCCTACCCAGAAGAAGGAGCAAAAGGCCAAAGAGCAAAAAGCTAAAAGCCAAAAGCCACAGGAGCCAAAAGCTGAAAGCTAAAAGGCCCAAAAGGTGAAAAGTAAAAAGTGAAGGGGCCTCAAGTCATCCCCTTATATACACCAGAGTAATCCAATCGGGAGGGTGATGTCAACAAAGAACTCTAAACAGAGTGTAGTGCCACACCCTATTGCAGGTATAAACAAAGGTTATGCCAAGGTCTAATCCTTTCTACCAAGATTATCTCTTATGTAAAACACTGGGAGAGAGGGGCTGGTACAAAGTAATACATCTTAACTTCATGAGCTTCCTGTAATCTAGATGGTACCCACAAGGTCCTTCTTATTATTATCTGCACCAGGGTGATTCTGAGTATCTTGTTCTCGTGTACTGAAAGGGTCACACTTCGCCTGCTTAGAGCAAACTATTATGATCCTTCCTATAGTCTTCCCTATAGTCTCAGTGTAGCCAGGGTGATATCACTGTATCACTGTCTTCCGTTGTTCATCGATTTGCTCGGGGCGGGCCCCAGTAACATCTCCATTATGTCCTGTCTCATGCTAGTAGAGCCCAAGGGCATCTGCTTGCTTCAGGAACATAAAGAGCCACAATCCATTCTGGAATGAGGTCTATAATTGTTACTGGTATTTGGCATATCAAATACAACACGGGTAGCTTGCCAGGCTCTGCCGTGCAGGTAGCATACTCTTGCAGTCATCGCTAAGTCCAGCATTTAATGATGAAACCAGCGGCCGCGCGAGCCGGACTGTGATAGGCTGGTCTGCTGGGTGGAGTTCTGACGAGAGAGAAGTCCGGATGTGGAAAATGGAGGCCCTCATGGAGTGGGGGTTGTCTGGCTTGTTGCAAGGCTCTGCTGGCTGGCGGGCCAGGGCTAGAACCCGCCATCTCTCCTGGGCTCCTTGTGGCGGCTGGGCACAGGGAGAGCAAGTAGCAGCTCTGCCCCATGTCTGTCTCTGGATCAGCATACCTGGGCCGGATTAAAAGCGACTGCAGCAGGGTGGATAGTCTCCTGGCAAATCCTGACTGCAGCCAGGGTGATAGTCTCCTGGTAAATCCTAATTGTCCCACGCTGGGTGCAGTGGGTATAAAGAGGAGCTGTGCCCAATCTAGAAAACATAGAAGTCTTAGTAGATGTATAAGTCAGAAGTTATTCAATCAAGGTGACTTCTGTAACTGCCACACCCTCTAGCAGTATTTACAGAGAAGAGAAGTCTCATTAGAATGAACCTTGGCTTAAATAGATTAAGCTGGGAGTGGGCAAAACAACAAAACTCCCAGAATAGCTAAATCTGTCCTCCAACAGTGTAGGATACAGAGAGCCCGAGGGGGCATAAGAGGACAGGGAGGGGGCAGCAGTGGAGCCCCCAGCCAGCCAGGCCCTCACGCTTCCAGAGTCCCGATGCCAGCACATGAGGTTTCGGCCCCACCACGCTTCCGGCCTCCACATCTTGCCCACATCAATGTCCTGTTTAAGTGACCACCAGCGGTCTTGGGCAAGAGCTGGGCATACCCCACAGTGCTGGGGGGCTCGTGTGGCCCGGGATGGGCCTCGGGGCCTCCCACACGCCCAGCAAGTGCTCTGCCACCTGTGTGCCACCCACCCCCAGCAGGACGGATTTGGGGTGCGGTGTCCCCTAGCTGTGTGCAAGAAGTCGGGGGACTCTGGCCACCTCAGCCTGAGGTTCAGGATCACAGTGTGGGATGGATGAGGTTCCACCCCCCACACTGTGATGCCCAGGCAGGAATTGACTCAGGACTTGGCCCGTTGCCCCATCCTGTCTCTCAGCTTCCGCTTGTGCTATCTGGGGGCAGCGCTCCCACCAAACGAGCTGCCCCCGAGAATAAGCTTGGGCTGCAAGGGGTCCCTGGGCACCCTGATGTTTTCCCTCCGGTTACAGGGTCAGCCAAAGTGCAAATCCAGGGGCCCGTCGTGGATTCTGGCTTTTCCTGCGCTAGGGAAGGGGCTCGGGAGGCGGTGGGAGCTTACCCTGTGTGTAACTCATGGGCCAAGTGTACCCAGAGAATGTGCTGGTGGCCGCGGCCCAGTGACCCCCGCCTGCAGCATCCCAGGAAACACGAGGCTGCTGGAGCACGTAAACAAGCTGCCGGCAATGGGCCGGAAAGCAGCGTTGTGGTAAAAGGTCATAGAACGGGGCCAGGGAGCGAGGCCAGCAGGTGGGCCTGGCTTGGCTGCCCAGGCAGGCCTGGAGTGGCCCCAAAGCCCCTGAGCACTGCTCGGGAGCATCGTTCTGGCAAGATGTGGAGGCCAGAAGCGTGGCTGGGGGCCAAAACCTCATGTGCTTTCTCGGGAGGCGTCCCCCTCCCGAGAAAGAAGCAGATTGTTGGGCGGCCAGTTTCCTTGCAGGGAAATGCTTGCGGCCAGCAGCATCCGAAGACTCACCAATCAGGTGTGGATGCACCTGGCTGCCCGGTGCTGGGGCTCCCTCCTCAGCCCGCGGATCTGGCCCTGCAGCCTCGCAGAGCTCTCACACCTCTGTGGCCATGGCCCGTGGGGACCCCAGGCCTGAGCTGGGTGAGACTGAGCAGGAACACGTGACCCCAGTTCTCCCTCTGACCCCGGGCTTGGGGGCACGCTCGGGACCCTAACCACCTACAGCTGGTCTCACCTGTGGGGTCGGAAGCCCGGGTTCCACAGGCAAGAAGAGAGAGAGGAGATTGTGGGGAGAAAGAGAGGAGAGGAGAGAGGAAGAGGAGAGAGAGAGAGAGAGAGAGAGAGAGAGAGAGAGAGAGAGAGAGCGAGCATGTGTCCAGTTTTTCAGACATTTCCCGCTGTGGCGCTTGTTTCCTTCCTGTGGCCGCCCGCCCCCCGCCCTCGCCCCAGCCTCCCCCAGCTTCCCCCAGCCTCCCCCAGCCTCCCCCAGCCTCATGCTTCGTCTGCCCTTTAAGCGATTTTCACCTGAGACCCCTTATGCTATCACGGGCCATGGGGGTCATATACAGCCCCGGATGACACGTGCAGATATTCTTGTCCTATATATTTTATTTTTATTATTTTCAGTTTGGGGTCACACCTGGTGCTCCTCAGGCCTTACCCCCGACTCTGTACTCCGGGATCGTTCCACACTGGCGCTGAGGGGAACAGTGCCGAGCATTGGACTCACACGGGCTGATTGTGTCCACCGGCTGTCCTATCCACCCTGCTCTAGTACTTTAAACTGTACCTTGGGTAGCTCATATTTTTTCCCAAGGGAGAGTCCACCACCGCCATTATGTATGTGGAGATGTCCAAAGCGTAGATCAATTCCTGAAAGCATTTCTGTGATTTTGTTTATCTATGTATTTATTTATTTATTTTGGCTCTTTGGGTAGCACCTGGCGTGCTCAGGGGTTACTCCTGCCCGTGCTGGGGATCATCTGGGATGCTGAGGATCAAATCCGGGATGGAAGCGTGCGAGGCAAATGCCCTCCCTGCTGGACCAACGCTCCGGCCCGTTCTGCGATTCTTGCCAGGAATTTGATGGCGCCGTTGGGGCTGGAGAGAGGTGCGGGAGTTAAGGCGCTGCCTTGTGTGGCCCAGTTTGATCCCTAAACCACATGGTCCCCTGAGCATTGCCAGAAGCACGGCTGGTGTCCGGGTCATACCAGCCTCTGAATCCTCCGAGCCTCAGGCTCCTCGCTGGCTGGGTTAGCCAAGAATCACAGGGAACCCCTCCCCACCCACAGCCTCCCCCAATCATCTATCGCTCTGTCACTATGGTTTGACAGAGTTTGATTTGAGATCTTGTCATATTCAAATTCTCTTGCTTTTTGTATCATTCACTCTGTGTACAACCTGGCTTCTTTAAAACTTCAGAAAATTAGATTGTTAATCGCCCAACTCCAGTGAAAAGTCCCAAAGCCTTGGGGTTGTTCTGCAGTGTCTCGTGATCTAAGTGGAGCTAAGCTCCCTTCCATCACCACCCAGGAGTCTTGGAGAACCACAGGGTTTATTAGCCAGGTTACAGCCCGTCCTCGGAAAGTCAGTCCCGAGCCAGGTTACAGCCCGTCCTCGGAAAGTCAGTCCCGAGCTAGGTTACAGCCCGTCCTCGGAAAGTCAGTCCCGAGCCAGGTTACAGCCCGTCCTCGGAAAGTCAGTCCCGAGCTAGGTTACAGCCCGTCCTCGGAAAGTCAGTCCCGAGCTAGGTTACACCCATCCTCGGAAAGTCAGTACCGAGCTAGGTTACACCCGTCCTCAGCCAACACCGCCTCCTGTCGGAGAGTCAGTCCCGAGCTCCACCCAGGTTCCCAGACCCCTCAGCAAAAGGGTCTGCCAAGAATTTCAGGAAGAAGATGAAAAGTGAAGGGAAATATTTCTAATGAAAATGCAAATGGAGAGCAAGAGAGAACGAAGCCCCCAGGGAGAACACAGGCTTCCCCCGAGGGTTAAGAGCTGAGGGGTGCGGCCACTGGAAACGTGCAGCTCCTCGGCTGCGGATGTGGGCGCGCACCTCTCGCCTTTGCAAGTCAGTGTTATAGCCCACCCCCTCCCCCAATAAAACTGCCCCTAGCAGGGGCCTCTCTCGGTAGACAAGAATCTGTTGCTAGGCTGTTGCCAAGAGGAAGCGCCTGGGACTTGAGCCTGTCTGCTTTGGAGCCTTATCACAGGCTGGTCTCTGTGGAGCCTCCCCAGCTCGGGCTGCTGGTGAACTGTTTCTGCCTCTGTGGCTCATCTACACGCTTGGGGCTGCTTTGGGCTAGAGACAAAGGCTCATCTTTCCTCCACATCTTGAGTTTGATGCAAAAAGAGGTACGGGTGGGGGTGGTAGGGGCAGAGAGAGAGAGAGAGAGAGAGGGAGGGAGAGAGAGAGGCGTAAAAGAGGAGAGATGCATTGATCAGGAGTGAGGGGCAGGAGGGGCTTGGGGGGGTCCATCTGCAGGGCTCCTTGTCCGTCCATCCGTCGGGCAGTTGATGGAAGCAGAGACCAGAGGCTCCGTTCACATCTCTCCTCCCAGCATGGAGATCATCTTCTAGAAAGTGCTCAACATCTGAAGGGCAATGTGGAACCATGTCTGCGGGCAGTGTAGACGGGGCCATCTAACACCACACTCTCCCTCAGGGGAACATGGGGCTCAGCAGTGTCCCGCGGGCAGTGTAGACAGGCTTCCACTTCTCCATCAGTGGGCCATGGGGTCTCCATCTAGGGCTAAGGCAGGGACGGTCCCCGTGGAGGTTGAGGGTGGCTCAGGCACTCGACCTGGACTGTGAGTGTCCCCTGGGCATCGGGCTCCCTGTAGGGTTGTCGCCTGAGCAGGAAGTGACGAGGGGCGCAGGACAGGGCATAAACTGGGTCACAATCAGGACAGCATGGAAGCGGGTGTAAGCAGGACGGGCAGCAGGCACTGTCTCCCTGCAGGCATCGTGAGTCACTGGGAGAGGAGCGGAAGGATGAAGGTGAGGCCGATTCTCATGAGGCCAGGCCTGATGACACCAGGCTGGTAGGTGGCATCTGCAGTCCTGACATCACGGTTGGCGGAACCTTGGGGATGGGAGACAGGAGCCGGGCTGCCACATTGGAAGACAAGTTCAACCAGCCCTGGGGGGGACGACAGTCCAGCTTGATCCCCTGCATCCTACATGGTCCCTGGAACAGGGCCAAGAATGATCCTCGAGAACAATGTGCAAATAATGGTCAAAAGGGCTAATATCAACCTAGAACTGATCATTAAATACAGGCAAAAAAAATACACCCGATGGCCTCTAAGTGTATGTTTTACAATCCACAATATTTAAGAGAAGGAAGAGAGAAAGAAAGAGAGAGAGAGAGAGAGAGAGAGAGAGAGAAAAGAGATAAAAAACCTGCCATAGAGGCAGGCTAGGGGAGGGGGAGGAATCGGGGACATTGGTGGTGGGAAATAGGCACTGGTGGAAGGATGGATGCTGGAACACAGTGTGACAGAAACCCCCCAACATGAACAGCTTTTAATTGTATACCTCACGGTGGTATGATAGAATATTAATAAAAAAAAAAAGTGATCCCGAGCACCACCGGCTATGAGCCACCAACCAGAACACGAAAGCATGCTTGTCCCCGGATGAGAACACACCTGAAGGAAGGCAATGGACTTTTCGGCTGGCCTGACCGTTGGCTCCCCTTCGTCAGCTCTTGCCGCTCACTTTCCTGAGCACCGGCTTGGACCAGGCCCTTTTCATGTTGCCTCTGGCCTCAGGTCTTCAGCCGTGGAGACCAGAGCTGCAGAGGGTCAGTGCCGCTCCCTGGGCACATGGTCTGAGAGAAGCTCGGAGGAGAGGGGAGTTGTGGGACCACCGGGCAGTGGCTTTCAGCCGGTCTGTCCTCTGGGCTGCTCCAAGTGCTACAGGAGATCTGCTGGTCCCAAACAAAGTGATAATAATAATAATTGAGGCCGGAGCAATAGCACAGCAGGGAGGGCATTTTTGCCTTGCAGGTGGCCAACCTGGGTTTGATCCCTGGCATCCCATGCAGTCCCCCTGAGCACTGCTAAGAGTAATTCCTGAGTGCAGAGCCAGGAGAAATTCCTGAGCATCGCCGGGTGTGACCCAAAAAAGACAACACCTCCCCCATAATAATTTAAAGAGAGATTTAGAGCCTTGGAGAGGGAAGGAAATCCGTTTTCCTTATCATTTCAGCAGGGAATTAGAAATTCAAGGTAGGCTCCATCCCCGGCACCTCCTGGGAACTGCAGGGGCGGGGCTAGAGGCAGAGGTGTGCTTGGGGCCAGGCCTGACACATGCCCCCCCACCTGTCATCCTGAGGCACCTCCAGGTGTAACCCTGGGCTCCAAGCCCTGCTGGGGGCCCCTGTCCCTCCCGGAGGAGGCCCCTGAGCACTGCTTGTAGCCCCTCCCTGACTCCAATTAAAAACCAACTAGCAGGGGCCGGAGGCGATAGCACAGCGGGTAGGTGTTTGCCTTGCATTGCGGCCGACCGGGTTCGATCCCAGATTCCCCATATGGTCCCCCCAAGCACCACCAGGAGTAATTCCTGAGCGAAGAGCCAGGGAGCACCCCTGAGCATCGCCGGGTATTGTTGCAGGACTCCTAAGGGCCGCTGCATCTGCTCTGGATTGCCTCCCGAAAAATCACTCCGTAGATAAGGGGTAGTCTAAATGTGGCAGTTTATCTGACCATGTATGCTGTACTAGCTGGTATAAATATTCTCCCATGCTATCACAATCATCGTGGGACTAGCTAGATCTTACCAGCATATTAGCCTGGCCACGTAAGGACACCTAAGTAATTAGACCAGAGAGAAATGCTGTTTGCTTCCAAACAAACAAGCATGGCTCCCTGATAAAATATAAAACTACAATGAAGTAGAGGAGACTTGTGAAGGCTTGGAGAAATATTTAACTGGCATTGGTGTTGGTCTTTGGTACAGTGACATGCCATCTCAGAAACCCCCTTCTCTACATTTCAAAGGCCTTCCCGGCTCAAAACATTAGCACAGTAAAGGCCCTAGGTGAGATGCAGGGAGGGGTTACCTGAGGGCATTGGACCCTCCCTGCTTTCCATAACAATGGGAGGAAGGTCTGAGTTGCGGGGGGTATAAACTTGCCGGTTCCCGCTCTCCCGGGCTTCTTCTTCCCGGTGGGATCTCGCCTTGTGAGCGTTTATTCCCCTTGGAAGTTTCACACGTGGTGGTCGCCATCTTGGCCTACACGTGGCTGGGGTTCTAGCCTGGAATCCTAAGCATCGGGTTTTTCCTTTTGCTGATTTGTATGCCTGAACCTGTGATAAGTAAAGCTTTTTTAAAACCTCATCGGATTTCTGAGTGTTCATCCATTCCTCGCCAGCGGGAGGTAGAAGGGAACTTCGCTTCCCGGCACTGTCGAGGACCCGCGGAGCGCCCGACAGGGTATGATCCAAAAAAGCAAAAAAACAAAACCAACAACAACACACATTTCCCCTACTCAGAGACCTTCAGCGGCTCCTCATCACCCTGAAGAAAAACCCTAATCTCGATATTGGCAAATGAGGTCCCAAATACCTTCCCTCTCCTCCAGCTCCTCCTTGGCAATCCCTCAGGACATTCCCTTCTGGAATGCCTCTCTTGTCTGGAGCTGCCTGCTGCCCTGCTGGGTCTCTGTGGAAATTCTTACCCAGCAGCCGAGACTTCTGCCCCAGGAACTTTCTGATACAGGCTCCTGCTCTGAGTCAGCTTCAGTTGAGCTGGGGTGGGGTCTGGGCGTCAGTACCTTATCCTGCATGTGGAGAACCCAAAATAATTTCAGAGTGAACAATGATGCCATCACCCCTTCTGATCTCCAGTCTCGAAGGGCCGAGGAGGAGGCATTTGAAGGCTGCTTTCGCATCCAGTTTCAGGAGCTGCCCATCTCTCCCTGAATGAGTCTGTTGCTTGGTTTCTAACACTGAGACACCTACTGCCTCCAAGTGAGTGGGCAGGCCTTGTCCTCCAGCTGCTGGCCATAAGCTTCAGGTCCCAGGAGCAGGTGTGCCCAAAGGGAAGGGAGATGCTCCCGCTGCTCCCACGGCCTCCACACAGATCTGGGGATTTGTTCTCCTTCATCTGCCCCCAGCAGCTAAGGGCTGCGTCTTACCGCCAACCCGTTACCTAGCACAGTGCTCCCTGCCCCCGTAGCCCCCGATATCAGGCCCTCAGTAAGAGTCTAAATTAGCGGCAGAGATGGCCACCTCCAGTAAGAGACTTACCAGGGTCCCAAACAAAGCTAGTGGCAGCTAAACCTGGACCCCACCTGTTCTATCTTCCAGGGCCTTTCCCCTTCCTTCCACCCACATCTCCTGGCTGGTCCCATCAGCTGGGCCTGCTCCCAAAGAGCCCTTCAGAACCAAGGCAACCCACTGTGTTATCCAATCATGAGGGATCACCATGAAATGTCCATGCTTTCCCAGGAATCCCAGCTCCACCTGAGGGACGCCTTGTCCCTTCCGATGTGCGGGCCGCTGCACACCTGGAACCAATTCCGTCTTCGTTGAGGCTCATAGGCCTGGAGACCTGGAGAAGGGCTCAGCAATCTTGCCTTAATGAGGTACTTCCTGGTGATTCCAATGTATGTGTGAGAACCATGGAGTTCCAGAAACATCCACTGGGGAGTTCTTGATCACTTGATCACTTGATCACTTAAATCCCGTTATTCATCGATTTGCGGCTTGAGCGGGCGCCAGTAACATTTCCATTGGACCCTATCACGTGCCAATGAAGCCCAATGGCATCTGGTTGATTCAGGAATATGAAGAGCCTCAAACCGTTCCTTCAGGGTCTTTACAAGGAAGTCTGACCATCTTGTAGGTGGGCGGCCACGTGATCTTTTGACATCCCGTGGGATCCAGTCGGTAATGGCTCTAGTCCAGCGGTTGTCTCCAAATCACATTACATGTCCAGCCCATCTGATTTTCGATGCCTTGGCAAATGAGACAGCATCCCTGATTCTGGAATAGTGACGGAGGTCAGAAGTCCGGATTCCTTCTCTCACATGAGTGAGGCGTGATATGCCAAGCATAGCTCTTTCGATTCCTCTCTGGGAGTCCCGAATAGCATTCTCGTCCTGCTTTCGTAGGGCCCAGGTCTCTGAGGCATATGTTAATGCAGGGAGAATGGTGGAGTCAAAGAGATGTGCCCGGAGCCGGAGGTTCTTTGTCCTTTTAGCTATTTCTTAGATGCCTTTGAAGGCATTCCATGCCGCTCTCTTCCTCCTGCGCAGCTCAGGTTTTAGGTCATTCATCATGTTGATTTCTCGACCTAGGTACACATAACTGCTGCATTCAGAGATGTTTGTTCCATTGAGAGTGAATGGGGCCTCTGGAACTAGTTCATTCTTCATAAACATGGTTTTCTTTAGATTCAGCTGTAGACCTATCTTTCCACATTCTCGGTCAAAGTCAGCCAGCATTTGTGCCGCTTGGCTAATGTTTGGTGTTATTAGAACGATGTCATCAGCGGCGTAGGTGGTGTAGTTGCCGACCATCTATCTTCACTCCCATTCCTTCCCATTCTAATTGTTGCATGATGTTCTCGAGGGTGGCTCTGAAGAGTTTTGGTGAAATGGTATCACCCTGTCGAACCCCTCTTTTCACATTAATGATCACTTCTTTGTAGAGTGGTGAGATCCTGGTGGTGAATCCGTAATACAGCTCACGAAGGATCTTGATGTATTGGGTTTGAACACCCTGTTTGGCTAGGGCTTTGATGACTGCTTCAGTCTCCACAGAATCAAAGGCTTTCTGTAAATCAATGAACGTGAGACAGAGCGGCATCTTGTACTCCCTACAAACCTCGATGAGCTTGGTTACTGTGTGGATATGGTCGATTGTGCTGAATCCTTTCCGGAAGCCTGCTTGCTCGCATGGTTGTCCTTCATCTAGTGTTCTGCCAATCCTGTTCAGTATGACTCATGTAAACAGCTTGTAGATCACGGACAACAGGCAGATGGGGTGATAGTTACTGATGTCGTGAATGTCTCCCTTCTTGAGCAGTAGAACTGTCCTGCTGGTTTTCCATTGGGAGGGCACCTTGCATTCAGACAGGTAGCGTGTGAAGAGCCGAGCTAGTGTATTGATAAGTACTGATGGCAGATTCTTCAGGTGTTCGGATCTGACTTTGTCTGGGCCTGGTGCTGTTCCCTTCTTTACCGATGAGATGGCATGTCGGATTTCAGAAGGGAGAGCGATGGGAATGACATATCCATCCTGTGGAATTTGGTATGCGGGCAGGTGGATGTGGCTATCAAAGAGATTTGAGTAGAAGTCCTGGATAATCTTCTCCATTGCCTTTCTGGAAGATGTGATCGATTCATCAGGGCGTCGGAGGGCAATCATCTTGGTCTTATAGTTGGCGAAGGATAGGCCGGAGGTGCGAATGCTTTTCCCGGCTTCTGCTGCATCTTCCAGTATTTCTGCTCTTCTGTTTTTGAGGTTTTCTTTTATCACTTCTCTGTACCGCTTAGCAAGCTTGGATGTTATCATTTGGTCTCCTGAGGCTCATGCCTTGCCACGTTGGCGAATGAGCTCGAGAGTTTCTGAAGACAGGCGTCCTTTTGTATCTTTCTCTCTTGGCATTCTTTGCACAATCATGGAGGTGCTGAACCAGTCGGTTGTATTCTTCATCGATGTCGTCAATGATGGTATCTTCCCATGTTGTTGCAATGGTGCCAAAAAAGTTCCCAGTTGGTGTTCGTTCTGGGAGTTCTCTTCTTAAACTTTGTAGCCTTTTCTCCCCGTTGCGTGAAGTAGAATAAGTAGACCCTACTTGTGTTCATTAATTGTCAGTTATTAGAGGCAAAACAATAAAAAAATAAAATAAAATAAAAAGGTTCAGATGTCCAGTCTTACAGGGTGGGATTTACCCTTAAAATTGTGGGCACAGGAGCTGCTCTGGGGAGACTGGGCAAAGGATGCAGAGCCTCAGGCGCAGCTGGGGAACTGGAACTCGGCTCTCCCTAGCTCAGCTGACCATGGGGGCCCCATGAGGACAGATGGGTTTTGGGTGTTGGCCCATCACCTCAGTGGGGTCTGGGAAGCAGTCGGATGAGACTCACCCCCCACATTAGCCGCCATTTTTCTTTTTCCGTGCGCTGACCATGAGGTACCTAAAGTCGAGCAGTCGCTTGCAGCCATGCGGTCCATCAAACTAGTGGAAACAGTTATGTTCTTTAATGCACTGCATTCTACGATGTGTAGGAAAGGTAAGCGGGAGGGAGAGATAGAGAAGAGAAAAAAGATATACGGAACCCACCAAGTAGTTGGGGTGCGGGAGCGGGTGGGAGGTGGGGACATTGGTGATGGGAGATCGGTTCGGGTGGAGGGATGGGTGTTGGAACACTGTAGAACCAAAAGTTGAGCATGAGCATGTTGCAATTGTATGTCTAAAAATGGTGTAATAAAATTTAAAAAAAAATTGTGGGCACAGTCTGCCCCCTGGTGGAAGATTTAGAAGCACACACTGAATTTCCCCTTTCTCACCATCTAAGGACCCTTGAGGTCCAGTGGACGTTACCCAACATACCATCGTCTTAGGGGCTACCTGGAGGATGAACACTCTTTCCCAAGCTTAAGGCGTCTCGAATACATAACTATATATATATATATATATATATATATATATATATATATATATATATATATATATATATTTGGTTATACCAGCAGCAATGCTCAGGGGTTACTCCTGGCTCTGCATTCAGGAATTACTCCTGGCACTGCGTGGGGGACCATATGGGATGCCGGGGATGGAACCCAGGTTGGCCTCACACAAGGCAAATGCTCTACCCACTGTACTATCGCCCAGATCCCACAACAATCTTATAATAGAACTTGGGCTTGTCCTCTCTGATCTGTGCAAGACTGGTCAGAGTCTGATTAAGCTAAAATCCAAAAGGTGCAGAGATCGTGGGTAGAAGGCGGTACCTCCCGCCTGGAAGTATCCCCGCAGCGGAAAGAAGCAAGAGGTCATGAGTATTGAGTCACGAGGGGAAGGAAATGGGAAACTTCTGGTGGCGTTTCTGTTGCTTGCAACGGTCTAGGCTCATGTATGAGGATTTATGAAACTCAAAGTGTTTCCCAACGGGGTCTCGTTCTGGGGTGGGGTCTCTGTGCGTTCGGTAGCACTTTCCTTGATTTTATTAAAGAAAGATTTCCAGGAGGGTGACAAGGAATTTCCCCCACCTCTGGAAAGAATATAGATCAGATAAGTTTGGGAACCTTTAAATTCTTGCTCTCATAAGTCCCGAATGCTGAATGTTTGCCTTGCACGTTCTAACAGTGTCCAAGAGGTCTGAGGAGAAGATTGAGTTAAATGAACATTTAGGACCAGGAGAGGAAGATGAAGTTATAAACATTTAGGACCATGGTTGGTTTCTGGGTCACCCAAAC
The DNA here is from genome assembly GCA_021461705.1 of Cryptotis parvus. Classification (NCBI taxonomy): domain Eukaryota; kingdom Metazoa; phylum Chordata; class Mammalia; order Eulipotyphla; family Soricidae; genus Cryptotis; species Cryptotis parvus. Next base: position 172,632 of record JAJIBD010003442.1, on the reverse strand, counting down.
GGTCTTCTTTCAGCCCCCGTCTCTCACCTGCTGATCAAGAACCGGGTGGGTGGGTGAGGGGGGAGGTTCCCAGGAAATACTAGGAACTTGGTGACTAGAACCAGCAGGGTGTAAGGACCAAAAATGGCCTGAAATGGGCCCTGCATTGCCTTAAATAATGTCAGCCTTTGAATTGAGTTAGTCATTTCCTGGAGGAATTAGTAATTTACAGCCTAGAGCAAAGAATCCCGCTGTCAACATCTGGAAGCTGGTTTGGTTTGTAACATCTGGGGTGGGGTCCCCACTGCCATCTAGTGGACAGCCGCCGGAGAAACAGCTCCCGGAGAGTCCGGGACTCTGGGCAGAAATGCTCTGACTTTAAATGGTTGGAGGGATGAAAGGTTGACCCAGAAGCTGGTCACTGCCCAGTTAGGGGAGGTGCCACACGGTGAAATGCCAGGTCATAGACCACAGTTGCCTGCAGAGGTCTGGACAGCCCAACCCTAGGCCAGTGTGGGGTCAGAGTTCAGGAGCAGAGAGCAGGTGACAGCTATCCTAGCAGAGGCTGATCTGTTTTGCCGTTGTCCGTTCACCTCCCAGCTGGCAAACTGCTGCCCTTTCCACGTCAGAGGAATGTGTCTGCTTGAGGCCAGGACACGGCAAGTTCGTGGGACCTTGGTGCTTTGCTAGGTGTGAGATTAGTGAATGGGCCTGGGAAAACGTAAATGTGCTTTCTTGAATTGTCAGGCAGGAACTTTTTTATTTTATTTTCATTGTATGTTATTTTATTATACACACACACCGAGATCAGATGAGATTGGGCGTGGTATGGCTGTAATGATATAACGATATTATTATATGTTATTTTATTATTCACACACACACCGAGATCAGATGAGAGTTGGAGCGCGTTCAGGGTGGTATGGCCGTAATGATATTATTATCACTATCACTATCGCTATCTTCCCGTTCAACATCAATTTGCTCGAGTGGGCTCCAGTAACATCTCCATATGTCCTGTCTCATGCTAGTAGAGCCAAAGGGCATCTGCTCACTCCAGGAACATAAAGAGCCTCAAACCCTTATATTAGGTCATGGGAATGACCTAACATAATTGTTACTGGTATTTGGCATATCAAATATGACACAGGCAGCTTGCCAGGCTTGCTGTGCGGGTGGCATAATCTTGTAGTCACCTCTATATACAGCATTTATCAATGAACCTTGCAGCCACACGAGCTGGGCTGTGATAGGCACGTCTGCTGGGCGGAGTTCTGACGAGAGGGAGGTCCGGCTGTGGAAAATGGCAGCCCTCATGGAGTGGCGGGGTCGTCTGTCTTGTTGTGAGGCTCTGTTGGGGTGGCGGGCCAGGGCTAGAATCCGCCATGCCTCCCGGGCACCTCATGAGCAGCTGGGCACAGGGAGAGCAAGTAGCATCTCTGTCCCATGTCTGAGTCTCTGGTTCAGCATACCTGGACCAGATTGAAAAAACTGCTGCAGGGTGGGTGTCGATGGTCTGGGCTGTGATAGGCTCGTCTGCTGGATGGAGTTCTGATAAGAGGGGAGGTCTGGATGTGGAAAATGGCGGCCCTCATGGAGTGGGGTCATCCTCTGGCTTGTTGCGAGGCTCACACACACACACACACACACATACACATCGAGATCAGATGAGATTGGGCGTGTTCAGGGTGGTATGGCCCTGCATTCCAGCAGAGCTTCGCAAGAAGCCAACAGAACCCCTACACCATAGGGGCCACTATTTTCACATCTGGACTCCACAACTGGCCAGAGCTCCACCCAGCAGAAAAGCTGGTCTTTCCCTTCCCAAGAACCGCTTTGCGGCTCGCTGCGGTTCATCAGTACTACTACAAGAGTATCCCACCCACATGGCAGAGCCTGGCAAGCTACCCGTGTCTTATTTGTTATGCCAAAAACCAGTAACAATTATAGACCTCATTCCCATGACCTGAAGGAATGGTCTGAGGCTCCACATGTCCCTGGAGCGAGCAGATGCCCTTGGGCTACAGTAGCATGTAACAGGACATATGGAGATGTTACTGGTGCCCGCTGGAGCACATCGATGAACAACGGGAAGACAAGTGATACAGAGATACAGTGAGTGGGTCTTTTCTTAAGCAGAGCTGTTTCCCCTGTGTGCATAGGCACATCCTGTTCACCCACTCTCTGTTGGGCTCTTGGGTTCTTCCCACGTCTTGGGTTTTGTGTCATGGACAGAGACACACGTCTATACCTTTTAGATCTCCTGTTGTGGTTTCCTTTATGTGCTCATTTATCGAGAGGGGTTATTGCTGCTTCGGCAACTCCGGGGACACGCGTGAGCTCGAGGCCAGAACCGGGTTAGCTGTGTGATCTTGGGATAGATGCCGAGAGCTGCGCTCCCAAAGCTGTAAAGGCTAATGGCCGTCAGCGCGTTAGTGATCAGCAGGGCCGAGCTGCAGCTGGAAGACATTTCTGCACATCGGGTGGTCAGCAGAAGGCGCATGCTTTGCTTCTGCAGCCGTCTCCACGTTTCACAACTTTGCGCTTACATGCACAACACACAAGCAGTCAGTGCTCGGACAGCACGCACTGGACGGCTTCTGGGAAGACCGTGAAGCTTCCTAACGCTCCGCGCAGGGAAGAGCTGGAGCCTCGCAGCATCCCTGCTTTCTCTCCCTTAGGCTTCCCGCCGGGCCTGGACTCCATTTCCCAGGATGCCCTGCAGCGCCTCGGATTGGTCAGAACAACGCGGAAGTGATTATGGGTCTCCCAGCAACGGGCGGAGTCCTGGCCTCTGATTGGATGCCCGCGCCCCCGTCCCTGCAGCGAGGAGGTGGAGGACGCTCGGCTCCGGATCCGGAGCTACGAAAATCAAGCCGGATTGTCCCTCCAGCCGCTCCACCTCCCGGGCCTGCTCCCCGCAGCGTGCCTCGGCTCCGCCCCTTTGGCCCCGGCAGGCACAAAAGCCCGGAGCACAGAGTCCGCGTCCCGCAGCGCGGAGCGGAGCCGGGGGCGCAGGGCGCAGGCGCGGGCTGGACGCGCGCGGCGCTCGGTTGCAGCGGGAGTGAGTTGCGGCGCCCGAGCCGGACACAAGTCACCGATCTTCCAGCCTGCCGCCATGGCCGCCCTGCGCTACGCCGGCCTGGACGACACGGACAGCGAGGACGAGCTGCCCCCGGGCTGGGAGCAGAGGACCACCAAGGACGGCTGGGTGTACTATGCCAAGTAAGGGGCCGCGGGCCTGGGCGCTTGCAGCAGCGCGCTCCTGCACCCGGGGGTCCCCGCGCTGTCCCGCGCACCTGCCCGAGAGGCCGGGCCAGCCGGCTAGTGCCCAGAGCTCCCCAGCGCAGACCTAGGGGTCCTGCAGCTGGCCGGCCCCCTCCCCGGGGTCTGGGTCGGGGTCTCCTGGCCGCGGCGCTGACACGTGCCAGTGGCAGAGACCTTTGTCCGGACCCCGTCCCTCCAATAGGGAGAAGATTGGGGGCCGGACCCGAGCTAGGGGCCTGCAGGAGTCTAGGGCTTGGCCGGTGTCTCTGCGCCCAGGAATTGGTACAGCGCCGCCGACCCCCGCCGCTCTCACCCTGTGCTGGGGAGCTCGGCGCCCAGCTGCTCCATCTGTAAGATGGTCCTTATGACAGTCCCCACCCGCCCCCGCACTGCGCGTGAAGCACTCAGCACCGTGTGGGAAGTACTCTGCGCTCCCGCCCTCCAGGGCTGTCCTGGCCCTCCCCAACCCGGAAAGTTGTTATTTGTTAACCCGTCCCCGTGAGCGCAGCAGCCCAGGAGTCTGAGACACAGATTCTGCAGTGGCCGGAAAACTGAAAGACAGACGACAGACAGACAGACAGACAGACAGACAGACAGACAGACAGACAGACAGACAGACAGACCCCTCCCGCAGTGAGTCTGGGCTCCCTAAGGGTGGTCACACACAGCTGTCCTGGGTGGTCACACACAGCTGCCCCGGGGGTCACACACAGCTGTCCTGGGGGTTACACACAGCTGTCCCAGGTGGTCACACACAGCTGTCCCTGGTGGTCACACACAGCTGCCCCGGGGGTCACACACAGCTGTCCCAGGGGTTACGCACAGCTGTCCCAGGTGGTCACACACAGCTGTCCCTGGTGGTCACACACAGCTGCCCCGGGGGTCACACACAGCTGTCCCAGGGGTTACGCACAGCTGTCCCAGGTGGTCACACACAGCTGTCCCTGGTGGTCACACACAGCTGCCCGGGTGGTCACACACAGCTGTCCCGGGGGTCACACACAGCTGTCCCCGGTGGTCACGCACAGCTGTCCCGGGGGGTCACACACAGCTGTCCCAGGTGGTCACACATAGCTGTCCTGGGTGGTCACACACAGCTGTCCCGGGTGGTCACACACAGCTGTCCCGGGTGGTCACGCACAGCTGTCCCGGAGGGGTCACACACAGCTGTCCCGGGGGTCACACACAGCTGTCCCTGGTGGTCACTGTCTCGGGTGGTCACACACAGATGTCCTGGGGGGTCACACACAGCTGCCCCGGTGGTCACACACAGCTGTCCCTGTCCCTCCGACTCTTCTGGCCTTCGTTTTCCCCTGACCTGGCCACACTGACCATGGGTTTGGGAAGCGGGGCTGCCCTTTGCTTCTCCTTCCCGCTTTCCTTGCTGGGCTTCCTCCGGCTTCTCAGAGCGGCGCTGCCCCTGCTCTGTGGAGCTCCCCTGCCCTGTGGCGCACCCCCTGCCCTGTGGCGCACCCCTGCCCTGTGGAGCACCCCCTGCCCTGTGGAGCACCCCTGCCCTGTGGAGCACCCTTGCCCTGTGGCGCACACCCTGCCCTGTGGAGCACCCCTGCCCTGTGGAGCACCCCCTGCCCTGTGGAGCACCCCTGCCCTGTGGAGCACCCCTGCCCTGTGGAGCACCCCTGCCCTGTGGAGCACCCCTGCCCTGTGGAGCACCCTGCCCTGTGGTGCACCCCTGCCCTGTGGAGCACCCCTGCCCTGTGGAGCACCCTGCCCTGTGGAGCACCCCTGCCCTGTGGAGCACCCCTGCCCTGTGGAGCTCCCTGCCCTGTGGAGCTCCCCTGCCCTGTGGAGCACCCCTGCCCTGTGGAGCACCCCTGCCCTGTGGAGCACCCCTGCCCTGTGGAGCACCCTGCCCTGTGGAGCACCCCTGCCCTGTGGCGCACCCCTGCCCTGTGGAGCAGCCCTGTGGAGCACCCCTGCCCTGTGGAGCACCCCTGCCCTGTGGCGCATCCCTGCCCTGTGGAGCACCCCTGCCCTGTGGAGCACCCCTGCCCTGTGGAGCACCCCTGCCCTGTGGAGCACCCCTGCCCTGTGGAGCATCCCTGCCCTGTGGAGCATCCCTGCCCTGTGGAGCACCCCTGCTCTGTGGAGCACCCCCTGGATGGGGCTGTTATCGGCCCTGATTGTTTCTAACTGGCAGTGAAACTGGCACAGTGTGGTTACAAGCTTCATTGCCAAGTGACTCTCTCCCTGGGACTCCCTGGCACCCCAGGGTGGGCCCCAGGAGGCTCTTTCCACTCACCTCCCACAGCACAGGAGAGACCCTGAATACCCCACACAGGACAGGGCACCCGTGAGGGAGCTGGCATGGGCCTGGTGTGAGTCTGAGCCAGCCTCTGGCAGTGTATCAGCAGCATGAAGGTGATGCAGGAAGCGAGTACAGTGGTCGGGGTCCTGCCTGGCAGCTCCGCTGTGTTCCATCCCGGCCGCCCACTCATCTGTCCAGCCTTCCTTCTGTCCATCTGCTGTCCTCTGGGGTCCACTTCCTTCCCCCTCATCGTCCATCCATCCATCTGTCCATCCATTCGTCTGCCCACCCATCCATTCATCCATCTGTCTATCCATCCATCCATTCATCTATCTGTCTGTCCATCCATCCATCCATCCATTCATCCATCCATCTGTCCACCCATCCATTCATCCATCTGTCTGTCCATCCATCTGTCTACCCATCCGTCTGTCCATCCATCTGTCCATCCATCCATCCGTCCATCCATCCATCTGTCCATCCATCCGGTCTGTCCATCCACCTGTCCATCCATCCATCTGTCCATCCATCCGTCTGTCCATCCACCTGTCCATCCATCCACTTGTCCATCCATCCATTTGTCCATCCTTCTGTCCATCTACCTGTCCATCCATCCATCTGTCCATCCATCCATCTGTCTATCCATCCGTTTGTCCATCCACCTGTCCATCCATTCACTTGTCCATCCATCCATTTGTCCACCCTTCTGTCCATCTACCTGTCCATCCATCCATCTGTCCATCCATCCATCTGTCCATCCATCCATCTGTCTATCCATCTGTTTGTCCATCCACTTGTCCATCCATCCACTTGTCCATCCATCCATCTGTCCATCCATCCACTTGTCCATTCATCCATCTGTCCATCCATCTGTCCATCTACCTGTCCATCCATCCATCTGTCCATCCATCCATCTGTCTATCCACCTATCCATCCATCTGTCCATCTGTCCACCTGTCCATCTGTCCATCCATCCATCCATCTATCCATCCATCCATCTGTACGTCCATCCATCTGTCTATCCATCCGTCTCTCCATCCATCTGTCTGTCCGCCCATCCATATATTCATCCATCCATTTCCTGGCCTCTGTGTTCCTCCTCCTTATGCATCGCCCATCCTTGCTGTCCTCTGGGAATCAGGTCCTTCCCCACCCATTTCTCCATCCTTCCGTCCATCCATTATTCTCTTGGGTCCATGCCTTTCCCCACCGTCCGTCCTCCAGCCTGGGCTCCGCGTCCTCCCTGCGTGTTCCTGCTCCACAGCTCACACCTCAGGCTCGCTCCACGGGATTTTTGCAGGCGACCCCATACTCTGCATCTTGTTCTCCCCGACGTCTCCCTTCGCTTGAGGGAGAGAGCACTATTTGGGGAAGAAAGCATTCAATGCAGTAAATTAAATTTTACAAGTATAGAGAACTCCTACTCACTGCTTTATGGAATCTCACTTTTTAAAAAATGTTTTCACAGTCACACGGAGGAGCAGGCGCAGTGGGAGCACCCCAAAACCGGGAAAAGAAAACGGATATCTGGAGGTGTGTATGTATGTATGTCGCAGCCTTCAGCTTCCAGCCTACGTACAGTAGGAGAAAGGTGCCGCAGAGGCGGTTGGCAGACGGCTCCCCCCTGCTGGGCCCTGGCTTGCCCCTCAGGAGCTCGTGGGTCTGTGGGAAGAGGAGGCGAGGCAGGTTGGAGGGTGAGGCTGGTTCCTCCTGGTCCTGAACGAGCATTTGGAGTTATCAGGGGCTCTGACTTTCAGCTCCCTAGGGGCGTTTGAGCTTGCTCTGTCTTTGCTGGCTCCTGTCACGGGACTTGTGTGTCTGGCTTTGATAGGATTTCGTCAGGGTGACTGTGAGTTGGTGAATGGCTGCATGGAGTGTGAGAAGGTCCCCCTGTGCTTTAGAGGTTTGGGGGTCCGTTGAAAAGGCCGCATGTGGCCAGAATCCAAAGGAAACTGCTGTGGAACATGGCGGAGCGGCCGAGACAGGGCCGGGAGGTAGGTGTGTGCCCAGGGCCATCCTCGGGATTCCAGCCGGGAGTATGGGGCCGCTGTTTGACTATAGCTCTTGGTTTCCCCAGGACGGACAGAGCTGGGACTCAGCTTGGGGTGATTGGTACAACACCTCAACCCGCCTGACGAAATGCCAGCCCGGGTGTGGGTGGGGGCCTGGTCCTCACCCGCCGAGCGGCGGGCACGGGCTCCAGGCCATCCCCACGCCAGCCCTGTCTTCTGTTTCAGATCTGCCGTATGGATGGGAACAAGAAACCGATGAGAACGGACAGGTGTTTTTGTCGAGTAAGTGTTAGCTGCTTGGAAACAGTTTGCAGCAGGTGTGAGGCTTGACGGGGCTTGTTTCCACCCTAAGAGCGGGACACTCTGGCCGGGGGCGCTTCTCACCGTGAGCCTGTAGCGGGATGCTCTGGCCGGGTGCGCTTCTCACCGTGAGCCTGTAGCGGGATGCTCTGGCCGGGGCGCTTCTCACCGTGAGCCCGTAGCGGGACACTCTGGCCTGGGAATGCGTCTCACCGTGAGCCCGTAGCGGGACCCTCTGGCCTGGGAAGCGCTTCTCACCGTGAGCCCGTAGCGGGACACTCTGGCCTGGGAATGCGTCTCACCGTGAGCCCGTGGCGGGACCCTCTGGCCGGGGACGGCTTCTCATCATGAGCCCGTAGCAGGACGGCTCTGGCCGGGAACGCTTCTCACCGTGAGCCCGTAGCGGGATGCTCTGGTCTGGGAATGCGTCTCACCGTGAGCCCGTAGCAGAACCGCTTTCCTCTGGCCAGGGCGGGGCCCCCCCCCACACTGCCGGCAGCTGCGCCCAGCTCTGTGATTAGGGTTTGCTCCTGGCAGTGCTCAGGGAACCATGCAGTGCCACGGGTCAGCCTTCATCCCCCGGGTGCAGAGCATGGGGTCAGCTTCGTGAGCTCCTTCTGTGGCCTGGAATAGCTGTTGTGAACAATTGTACAGGTGTTTTCTTTTAAAAAAAAAAAAAAGAAAAGTCCGGAGATACTGTGCGCTGCGACCTGCTTCCCGCTCGCTCCCCAGCATGGCCTCAGGCCTCGGGCTGTCTGGAGACTCTGGCGGCCCATACCGGGCACCTGTAATGACAGATTCCGCTGAAGCGTCCTGGACAGTGGCCGCCTCTAGAATAAGGTCCCAGAACGCAGGGCCCAGGCTGGGCTGTGACAGAGGGGCTCAGCTCTCAGCCCCATGGGGCGCACCCACACTGCCCAGCTTGGTCACCCCTCTCTGGGCCTGTCAGGGGCTCTGCGCGACTTAGGGCAGCAGCTCTCCCGGGAAGGCACAGGCGCTTCCAGGAGTGAGCCGGAGGTGTGCGCTCGCTCGGGCTCCTGCCAGCCGGCTCTTCGCCCAGCTCCGCCCCTGGAGGTGAGAGACACACCAGAGGCCGCGTGCCTGGGCTGTTCCGTGGCCGGAGGTGTCAGAGCCGTCTGATTGGCTTCCACATTAACGGGTCGATTCCCTTCTTTATTTGATGATCATGACTTTTGCCACACCTGCTCTGCACTTAGGGGCTCAGGGAGCAAACGTCATGGGCCTATACAGGGCGAGTGTGGGCGCCCGGGCTGTCTCTCCAGTCCTGACGGAGTAAGACTGTTCGGTGAAATGGCATGTTCACGAAATCCAAGTGGCGTTTCAGAGAGAAGCAGCTGAAGCGTTCTCAATCGTTTCTAAGTTTTCTTGGTTTTTTTTTTTTTTTTTTTTTTTTTTTGGTTTTTTATCCCAACCCCAAGAAGACATTTAGGATGTAAAACATAAAATATTTTTAAGTTATTTTAGTACACCACCTTTAGACATACAATTACAAGATGTTCATGTTTGAGTTTTGGTTCTACAGTGTTCCAACACCCATCCCTCCACCTGTGCCCATCTCCCATCACCAGTGTCCCCACTTCCCTCCCCCTTCCCCAGCCTACCTCCATGGCAGGTTCTTTATCTTCTATCTCTCTTTCTCTCTCCTCTCTCTCTCCTTCTCACTTCCCTTTCTTACACATTGTGGATTGTAGTACATTCTAGAACATGATTGGTTCCACTAGTATGATGAACTGTGCAGCTGCTTGCGGCCATGCGACTTGGGGAGAGCCGGATGCCAGCTCTCCCCGTTGTGCCTGAGTCTCTGCATGATATGGCCGGTCGCCCTGGGGCAGTTCGTGGGCGGGGCCACTGGGCCTCCTGGACGAGTCAGAGAGAGAGGAGGAGGCCCCCAGCTCATCTCACGAATGCCTGGTGACTTCCGCCTCCGAGAGCTGCCCACCTGGGCTTGAACTCAGTTGCGCTGGTTGCTCTGTTAATCTGGTTTTCAGGTCAGCGTCTCTCCAGGGTGGGCTCTGATGTGCTGTGGCATCTGGACCGCAAAAATGGCGGCTATTATGGTGAGCGGCTGCTTACGAGGCCTCACAGATAAGCCATAAAATTTATCCTATAAGGAGTAACAACAAGTTCTTAAGACCTTCTGAATTCCTATATTCTGTGGCTTTAGGTACACTCCAAATCAGAGAATTTGTAAATAAACACACTTTTGTTGGCTCACCGCGAGCTGAGTTTCTGCCCGTGTCCCCGTCTGTTGGCACGTTTCCCGCCCCCAGCTTCTTGTTCGCTGAGACTTTCTCAGTCTGAGCCACTCCTGTCAGTTTTCCTCAGTCTCTGCATAGCAGGAGGAGCTGGGGTCAGAATCAGGCCACAGAGCCTGACCGACAGGTCCTGCAGGCGCTGGGAGATGGACTTGGGAGAGGTGATGGTGCGTCCAGCCGCGAGACCCGAGGACGTGGGTGGTGTTTGTTGCCGCTGATGCCCTTTTTCTGGGCAGTTCCGAAGGGAAGAGGCAGAGACACTCAGCTCTAGTGCCATCCCTGGGAGGCCGGAAGAGGGACGCGGTGGGCCCCGGCTCTGTCTGGGATTGAGGTTCAGCCTTTCTGGCGGATGAGGTGGGCCGCCTGGCCTCAGCGGTAGGATTCCCGTCGCCTGGATCCGTTCCTGCGTTCCTGCGGGTGAACCGCTCTTTTCTTTCCTCTTTGCAGCCATATCAACAAAAGAACCACCTATTTGGACCCCGGCTGGCCTTCACCGTGGGCGACAACCCCGCCAAGCCGAGCATCAGGCAGAGATATGGCGGCAGCACCACGGCCATGGAGATACTGCAGGGCCGGGACCTGTCGGGCAAAGTGGTCGTGGTCACGGGCGCCAACTTCCGGGCATAGGTAGGCCCCGGCGGCGTGGCTATTGCTCTGTGTCTGCATGGTGAGACCGAGAGAGTGAGCGCTGGTGCCGTGCCGTGCCGTGACCAGTGCTGGTGGCTCTTTTCCCAGTCAGCTCTTGTCGCACAAACATCCTGGCCTCGTTTCCAAAATCCCCACGTTGGGGCTGGAGCCATAGTACAGTGGGGAGGGCGGTCGCCTTGTAGTGGGTTCGATTCCCAGCTTCCCATAGGGTCCCCAGAGCACCCCAGTGGTAATTCCTGAGTGTAGAGCCAGGAGTAGCCCCTGAGCATCGCCAGGTGTGACCTAAAAAGAGAAAAACGAACAAAAAAGATCTGCGTTGCCCTGGAAGGCTGCAGAGAGCAGGGGCTGACGTTCAGTACTCGGAGAACATCGGGGCTGTGGTATTGGAGGGCTAGAGGCAGCGGGCGCCGGTCCTGACCCGGCCAGTGTGGTGTTTGGACATGGTCCAGTTCGAACAGGTTGGGTCCTCCAGAAAGGGCCCGGTAAGGGCCGGCTGGAGCAGCAGCCCACCTTGACTCGCGCGGCTCGGTTCCGGCGTGTTCATGCGAGCACCTGAGCGTCTGTCCCCTTCCACAGTAGGGTCTGATTCTGTGTCGAGTTGGAGACTCAGCCTTTGTTCTCACCGCCAGCTCTGCCCACTTCATGCCTGGCATTCATTGACAGGCACCAGCAGCTAGAAGGCGCGCAAGGGGTCACTCCTCTGGACCATGGGGAAGGGGACTACCCTTTGCACTGTGGTGCTGCATTGAGGCAGTGGAGCTGATGCCAGTTCAGGGTCCCTTTGTGGGATTTCGTGTGTCCTTGCTCTGAGGCCGTTCACGTTAGTAGCTGAGTAGCGAGAACCACCTTCAGCTCTGTTGGCACGCCAGCAGTGGGCACCTGCCACGTTCTCTCTTCCCTTTGGGGCCCAGCGTGCTGATACCCCTCCATCCTCCTCCTCCTCCTCCTCTTCTTCTTCCTTCTCTTCCTTTTCCTCCTCTTCCTCTTCCTCCTCCTCTTCCTCTTCCTCCTCCTCTTCATGACCCTCCTCCTCCTCCTCTTCCTCCCCCCTCCTCCTCTTCCTCCTCCTCCTCTTCCTCCTCCTTTTCCTCTTCCTCTTCCTCCTCCTCCTCCTCTTCCTCCTCCTCTCCTCTTCCTCCCCCTGCTCCTCTTCCTCCTCTTCCTCCTCCTCTTCCTCCTCCTCTTCCTCCTCCTCTTCATGCTCCTCCTTCTCTTCCTCTTTCTCCTCCTCTTCCTCCTCCTCCTCTTCCTCCTCTTCCTCTTCCTCTTCCTCCTCCTCCTCTTCATACTCCTCCTCCTCTTCATACTCCTCCTCCTCTTCCTCCTCCTCTCCTCTTCCTCCCCCTGCTCCTCTTCCTCCTCTTCCTCCTCTTCCTCCTCCTCTTCATGCCCCTCCTTCTCTTCCTCTTCCTCCTCCTCTTCCTCCTCCTCTTCCTCCCCTGCTCCTCTTCTTCCTCTTCCTCCTCTTCCTCCTCCTCCTCCTCCTTCATGCTCCTCCGTTTCCTCCCCCTCCTTCCTCCTCTTCCTCCCCCTGCTCCTCTTCCCCCTCTTTCATCAGCGCCTCTGGACTCAGTTCCTCCCTGCTTCTGCTTCTCCCTCTTTTCTTTGTCTTTGTTGGGTTTCAGTGACCCCTTCATGGATCTTCCCAGACGTCCGCTGGCCTTGTCACACGAGGTCTGGGAGGAGTGCCCATCCTCTCAGTGTCCTTCAGTACCTGCCGCTGCGTCTTGGATCTTCCCAGCTGTGCCTCGCGGCAGAGGACACACGTGGCTTGATTTGGGTTGACTTTGCGTTGAAAGGGATTGAGTGAAGCTCGGGCTTCACCTTGGGCTCAGTATGTTGGTTTTCGGGTACTCAGAATGTTCCCTCTTCCCCGTTGTTGACCTTGGGGTTAATTTCCATAAAATTGTCATCAATGTCAGAACCACTGGTGCTGTCTTTGGGAAGTGGATCTGGGTCGCGGCCATCAGGACAGGACATGCTGTGTCCATGGCACTGGCCCAGCTCCCTTAGAGACCTCAGCACAAACCCCCCGTAGGATGTGGGTGCAGTAGCCGTTGAACTTCGCCAACACCCGTCACGAGGTTCCCCTAACCGGCCTCTTTGTCCCGCAGGGGAGCGAGGCTGCGGCTCGTCACTGTCAGCCTCAGGGTTTCAGCCCGGCTCCGGGTGGCCGTGCCGCCCTGGCAGAGGCTGTGAGGGGACCTGGGCGTCGGGCCCTGTGTCCATGACCCCGGTGGGTCCAGCAGCTGCAGCTGTGAGTCTCCATGGGAGGGTTGGGAAGCCCCAGTAAAGTCCTGCTGGTCTGGGCTCTGGCCTCGCGGGGACCCCCTGCTTGCTGGCCCCAGCTTCCCGACAGGATTGGGCCTTCCTGCTGCCCCTGGTCTGATGCTGGACACTGGGTGTGCGTTGGGAGGGCCTCATGCTGTCTCCCGAGCTCAGGACAGACCTGCTGTGGGGAGGTCGGGACCCCAGCCCCGCCCGGCGGGCCCCAGCTCAACTCTACGGGTCCCTGCCCAGTCCTGGCTCAACTCCTGCCCTTGCCACAGGGACCAGCCGCGGGAGGGGCGGAGCCCGCTCTCCTGCTGGGTCAGAGCCGGCTGTGGTGTCCTGCTGGCTGCCCACGAAGGCTGGGGCCCTGCAAAAAGCCCTTCGGCGCCCGAGCCACCAGCCATGCCCGTTCATCAGTGCCCGCTGCTTTCTTTCTGCCATTCCCACGTGGCGTGTGCATGGGCCGTCTCCTGCCAGAGCCTTGGGACCCAACCCAGGTTGCTCCTGAAGCCCCGGGAGTCTGTTTGCTTAGGAGCATCCGTCCAGTCTCTGAGGCCTGGCCAGCGTCTGTCCTTGGGGCGGCGGTGGGGGCTGCACACACTGTTATTCGTTTGGGGGGTCCGTGACTCTGGCAGCGTGGTGAGCTGACGCATTTCTGACTGATGGGCTGCGCTGGTGTCTCTGCGACTTTAGAGAAGGTTCCACCAGGTTCCCCCCGAGGCCCAGCCAGGAAGGGAGGTGCGGCCAGCCCCCATCTGAGTGGCCCCTGCCCCGCTGTCCAGGTCTCGGAGCTTAGCCTTTGCGTTGTCCATCAGGGAGTGAGAAGGATCCCCTCAATGCAGCTCAGGAAGGTGGGGCTGATTGTGGCAGACCGGAGGAGGGGGTGTGGGCAGAGACGCCCCCACCTGTGACGTCTCTCGTCTCTCTCTTCACTGTTAGGGGCGGCTGCAAACATTGCCAAGGAGGTCGCCGTCTGGGTCGGGCGGCCAACTCTGGCCTGCGGTACCCCTGCGCTTGTACCTAGTTCCCTGGGCGAGATGGTTCTGGCGTGTAGCTGAACTGTGGGCTGTGCACCTGTTCGGGTGGTGTTTGGCAGTCAGACACAGGCCGCGAGCCTGTTGGACCTGTTCCCGACGCCCGTCTCTAAGCAGTCCCAATTTAGAGAAATGTCCATGACCTGGACGCCCTCAGCCCCAGGGGATCGTGGCCATGCTGCCTGTCTCATGTGGGGTGTCCAGCAGTGAGTGCCCCTCTCCATTCCCCCAGTTCCCCATTTCAGGGAGCTTGAGGATTAGAGACTTGGTCTCTGTGTGACCGGCCCCCGACCCTAGGAAGCCACAGCTTGTGCACCAGCCTGTGTGGGCTCAGCACCCTGACCCCAGGGAGCCAGCAGCACCCACGGTTCTGCTCTGACCTACCCACAGACCCCTGGAGGGGCTTTTCCCCACCTGGGCAGGCGTTAGCAGCAGGACAGTGAGCCGGAATGGATGAATACACGCCAGGCAGTTTCGGGCTCAAGGCTGTCCTGGTGTGGCTACTTTGCACAGTGCCACTGTTGGTCCATAACCTTTGACTTCGGCGCTGCCCACAGACTTGGTGTTCTTGGTTCTGAAGCTGGCGGTGCCCCTTCCGGCAGGGTCCCCTGAGTGGTCGGTGCCTCCTTCCTGGCCCTGGCCTTGGGCCTCTTGCCCGTGCAGTCCCATGGACCATGGGCGGATTTCGGTGACACCCAGGTGGCTTGTATTTCCTGTTGTGGTGGGGTCCACAGCCGGGCTGGGGGCAGGTGGGGCGAGACTGCGTGTGGCCACGGCTTGCGTGCGGGCGTGTGTGTGGGGCCCCCGGGCTCGCATCCCCTGCCCTGCCCTTCTGCCCGTTTCCACGTGGCTCATGAGTTTCTTTCATGGCCTGTGCACTGGGAGTGATGATGAATCCCCTTCATTCTCCTGCGACCGTAGACTGCCAGTGGCTGGGATTTGGTATTATTTTAAGTCTTTTTCCAGAGTTTAGTCGGCATGAAAAGTCACTTTCACCTTTTGAACCTCCATAACACTGAGCCGTGTGCAGGCTTATGGCTTTAGACCCGAAACAGGCTGGCCTGGTTTGGACTTCGGAGCCAGAGGACCCATTAGCAAGAATAAGCTGTTTTTCTCCCGCTCGAGCAAATGCACCTTTGCCACCTTGGTCTGGATGCCAGTAAAATGGATTCTCGGACTGACACTTCCATTTTCTATTGGTATTTATGTTACGTAATCATCTCCCTAAGAGTTCTTACAGGCCTTCGTGTGTGTGTGTGTGTGTGTGTGTGTGTGTGTGTGTGTGTGAGAGAGAGAGAGAGAGAGAGAGAGAGAGAGAGTCTGTGTGTGTGTGTGCATGCACACTTAAATATCAAAATTGACATTTTGAGATGTAGAAACTATCCTTTTAAGCTACCGAAGTCATCCCTAAATTTGTTTTCCTTGAAACCAAATGAAGATGTCATGAGATTTCCCCCGAAACCTGCAAAACACTTGGGGGTGCTGTGGCGAAAATGGTCATTTGGGCCTGGCCAGGCCAGTGGTTGGAGCCCGGGGTCTGGCCTTGTGCTGGAGTCACAGGCGGCGCAGGTGCCTCTTTGCTCGACAGTTGTCGTGCTGAGCCCATTCTGGAGCACATCGGCCACGCTCAGGACCACAGGAAGTCGCTGCCGTCCCTGTCTAAGCGTCGCCCTCCAGGTGTTAGACTTGCATGTGTGGTTCCTTGGTGTCATGTTGGCACTCGGGAATCCTGAGTCCAGATCTGAGACTTGCTCTGCCCTGTCGGGGCTGACCCGTGGCTGCTCAGCCTGAGCTTGCTTCCTGTGCACACTGACGAGTCCGCCTTCAGCCTGGACCAGGCCACTGGCTTTCCCCCACCCACCAGGTCCCGTGAGGGGCGGCAGCGGCAACACGGCGATGGTGTGGCTGCAAGCACTGAGCGGGTGGAGGAGAAATAGCTGCCAGAGCCCTGAGGAGCAGAGGGAGTCAGAAACGTTCTGAGTGAGCAAATGTGAAGACCTGTGATACCTCAAGCGCAAGCAGCTGGTCGGGCCAGCGTGGCTCCTACAGTGATGGCGGAACCTCCAAGCTCTGGGCGCTGGTTGTGATGACAGAGTTTCAGTGTGTCGGAAGAAATTCTCTGGAGTCCTCTGCGGCACTCCTGCGGAGCACCGGGAGTCGGGGAGATTCAGGACGGGGCGTGCTGGACTGGTGGCCACACCCCATCCGAGTACCGAGTGGACAAAGGCAGCGGCTCTGGCCCTTGTCCCTGCTGGGGCTGCAGGCCGCAGAGAGGCGGGCCCGGGAAACGGCTCTGTCTTAGGCCAGCACGAGCCGGCGAGGCAAAGGCACCAGCAGAGACCCCAAATCACTGAGGTGCATCCGACCGGCTTACAGCCCAGGGCTTTCTCCTGCGCTGTCAGACCGCCCAGAATCAGGCACACCCTGACTGTAGGAGCCTCACCCACAAGCCGCTTCAGTCTCACAAGACAATCCCACTTACTGGCTCCAGAAGCTCAGGTGCAGCTAAGAAGCTCACTCACAGCCGGAACCCAGAGACTCGTACAGAAATCTCGAAGGGAGATTAACAGGCGGCAGAGATGCTCCGGGTCCACCAGGCTTTGCATCTAGGGCCCCTGGGGCGGGGGGAGGGACAAGTTTGGGTCTGGCCTGTTCAGACAGCTCTAGTAGCTGAAAAACTACCAGCCCACAATCACTGCCAGGTTCAAGGCCGGTCTCCCACTGCTTAGACCCTCCCAGAAATCAGTCTGCTGAAAAACTCTGGTATGCAGGTGCTTGAGTCTAAAATCCCCAGGCTTTCACGGACTCAGGGAAGGGCACCCTCCCCCCACACACACACCCCCTGCTGTCCTGACAGAAAGCCTGGCAGGCATGCCCGCACCGGAGCCCCCCCACTCAGTTTAAAAATCTAACTCCAGCCTTAACACCCGTTAAAGACCTGGGAACTCCTGGAGTGTCCGGCCACTACAGTACTGATATACCAGCTAGCACATCACACCCAGGTTGTTTGTAACAGCTCAGTAAAAATGTCACACCCGGGGCGGAGCGATAGCCCAGCGGGTAGGGCGTTTGCCTTGCACGTGGCGGCCTATGCCGGCCTGGGTTCAATCCCCGGCGTCCCATATGGTCCCCGAGCACCGCCAGGAGTAATTCCTGAGCACAGAGCCAGGAGTAACCCCTGAGCATCGCTGGGTGTGACCCAAAAAGCAAAAAAAAAAAAATGTCACACCCTCAGCAATGTCATTGTGAGATACGTGTCATAATAAGCGACATAAAGTCAGATATCCAGAGCCTGCTAAGGGAGCAGGTTTGGGGAGTGGGTGGGAAACTAGGGACTCTGGTGATGGTAAGGGCACATTGGTGGTGAGACTGGTGTTGGAATATTGACTGCCTGAAACAGTTGTATGGTAAGCAACTTTGTGAATCACACGATTTAAATAAAGGCTATATTAAAAACAGATTATAGACCTCATTAAATGCCAAGGACCGAGAAGATTGGCTGAAGAACTCCACATCGAACCCATGGCCTAGAATGGAACAAACAGGGTGAGAGACTATCTGAGTTCATCATGTCCACCAAGACCATTCATGGGAACTCACAGTTCCAGAAAGCTGAAGCAAAACGTTGGACATGGGAATCTCCTCGGTGGACAGTTCCACAATGAAATTGACCACATCATCTTCAGTTGAAAGTTTTGCCTGACCAATGTCGCTGTTGTCCCAAAATTCCAAACAGGATCGGACCACCGTCTCCTTCGTGCAAAATTCTACTTCCCTGCAACGGGAGAAAAGGCTGCAAAGTTTAAGAAGAGAACTCCCAGAACGACCACCAACTGGGAACTCTTCGGCACCATTGCAGCATCATGGGGAAGATACCATCATTGATGACATTGATGAAGAATACAACTGTCTTGTTAGCACCTCCATGATTGTGCAAAAAATGCTGAAAGAGACACACACACACACACAAAAAAGGATGCCTGTCTTCAAAAACTCTGGAGCTCACTTGCCAACGTGGCAAGGCTCAAGCCTCAGGTGACCAAGTGCTAACGTCCAAGCTTACAAAGCAGTACAGAGAAGCGATAAAGGAAGACCTCAAAGACAGAAGAGCAGAAATACTGGAAGATGCAGCAGAAGCCAGGAAAAGCATTCGCAATGCCTGCCTGACCTTTGCCAACTATAAGACCAAGATGACTGCCCTCCAACGTCCTGATAGATCTATCACATCTTCCAGAAAGGTAATGGAGAAGTTATCCATGACTTCTACTCAGATCTCTTTGATAGCCACGTCCACCTGCCCACATAACAAATTCTGCAGGATGGATATGTCATTCCCAACGTTCTCCCTTCTGAAATCCAACATGCCATTTCGCCAGT
Organism: Cryptotis parvus; assembly: GCA_021461705.1. Lineage (NCBI taxonomy): Eukaryota > Metazoa > Chordata > Mammalia > Eulipotyphla > Soricidae > Cryptotis > Cryptotis parvus. Next base: position 154,199 of record JAJIBD010003442.1, on the reverse strand, counting down.
AAAGAAGGGAACAGTACCAGGTCCAGACAAAGTCAGATCCAAACACCTGAAGAATATGCCATCAGTACTCATTAGTACACTGGCTCGGCTCTTCACAAGCTACCGGTCCGAATGCAAGGTGCCCTCCCAATGGAAAACCAGCAGGACAGTTCTACTGTTCAAGAAGGGAGACATCCACGACATTGGCAACTATCGCCCCATCTGCTTGTTTTCCGTCATCTACAAGCTGTTCACTCGAGTCATCCTGAACAGGATTGGCAGAACATTAGATGAAGGACAACCATGTGAACAAGCTGGCTTCCGGAAAGGTTCAGCACAATCGACCATATCCACACAGTAACCAAGCTCATTGAGGTTTGTAGGGAGTACAAGATGCCGCTCTGTCTCACGTTCATTGATTTACAGAAAGCCTTTGATTCTGTGGAGACTGAAGCGGTCATCAAAGCCCTAGACAAACAGGGTGTTCAAACCCAATACATCAAGATCCTTCGTGAGCTGTATTATGGATTCACCACCAGGATCTCACCGTTCTACAAGGAAGTGATCATTAATGTGAAAAGAGGGGTTCGACAGGGTGATACCATTTCACCAAAACTCTTCAGTGCCACCCTTGAGAACATCATGTGACAATTAGAATGGGAAGGAATGGGAGTGAAGATAGACGGTTGGCAACTACTCCACCTCCTCTTTGCTGATGACATTTTAATTCATTTATAATATACATATATAAATATACACATCTTATTAGGTCATAGTTGAAACAAATGCTTGTAAATGCTTGTCATGAGGTCAACTGAATTTCATGCTTGGAGTTTAGCTGCGGGGTGGGTCTTGATGAACCAGGCTGTGATAGGCTCTTTGGGTAGATCGGCTTTTTGCCCTGGAGGGATGGCGAAGTTCTAGCCCTGGCCCGCCACCCCAGCAGAGCCTTGCAAGAATCCAGAGGAACCCCCACACCATGAACCCTCACACTATGAGGGCCGCCATTTTCCACATCCGACTCCCCTCACGTCATCAATAAATGCTCAAGATTATAGGTGACTACAAGAATATCCTACCCGCACGGCAGAGCCTGGCAAGCTACTCGTGGTCATATTTGGTATGCCAGATACCAGTAACAATTATAGACCTCATTCCCATATCCTGATGGAATGGTTTGAGGCTCTTTATGTTCCTGGAGCGAGCAGATACAGGACATTTGGAGATGTTGCTGGTGCCCGCTCGAGCAAATCGATGAACAATGGGAAGACAGTGATACAGTGATAAGGTCCTGACAGAGCAACTGCGGCCCGTACAAGAGAGAACCCAAGTTTATGCTTTAAAGAGAATATTTAAACACTGGATTTCTAATTGAGATCGCAGCTGTTTTATAAGGCCTTAAATAGGACATAAACTTATGCAATGCCTAATTGAAGTAACTTTATGTTACTGGTACCTGATAGCGGCAGTCTCACAGTGAACCCTTGTGAAAGTGTTTGGTGTGGTCGGGGTCAGTGGACTATGAAGTGTCTTCATGGCGTTGCTCGTCCTTTGTCCCCACTTAGGGGCTCTGTGGTCCTTCGGTACAGCCAGACAAAAGCTGCCTCTCCGGAGCCTTCCGCGGCCAGCCCTGCTCTCCTCCGTTAAATGATGCCGCTCATGGGCCTGAATCCGTTGTTGGTCTTGTGCTTCTCACGGAAAGAGTTCAAACTGAAGACTGTTCCTAGCTCTAGGTTCCCCCCCCCTTTCCTTTTTAAATTATTATTTATTTTTCTTGCTTTATGTGTTAAAATGCCGAGGATGAAGAGAGCCTTAGACTAAGAAGGGCCCGGAGAGCTTATTCTGCCAAATTATACAAGGGCGTGTGTTTTCCTGCCATTATCGGTTTTGGGTGTGGTGGTCTCTCAGTGATGGGATTTATTTCCCCCTTATTAGAAATTGTAGTGCTGACACGTGAATGCCTGTGTCTAGGGGTCTCCGCATGCCTTGGCCCCTTCTCGTTCTCCTGACCCCAGTCTCCTTGCCTGCCCGCAGCCTTCCCAGGTAGTCTATGATTTATTGCTGTTAGGGGGTTTGTTAACCTTCTTGTGCCAGGAGAAAATGGGACCTTTTGGGCGCAGTTGGTTTCCTAAATCCAGAGGCCTGAAACCGGACACTTTAGCCGAGGCAGACAGGCGGGTCGGCACAGATGTGGGCTGGCAGACAGACCTTTTGTCCTGGACTCTGGAAGGACAGTGCGTGGCCACCCGTTCCTTCCACACTCGACTCTCAGCAGAAATTTGGCCCCAGAAAGGAAACACTCTGGGCCGTGTCCAGCTTCTGATTCCCGGTTTTTTGAAATGGGGACGGGATGAATGTATGGTGTCCCATCCCTGCATTGTCTGCTCATTTTTTCTCAGTCATTTCTTCCTGCCCTCCATAACAACCAAAGCTCCCCCACCTTGAACTGGCTTATAATGTGGACTCACCAGAGCCAAGCTGTTCTTGCCCTTGTATATGGATGTGCTCGTTTCATCGTGTCGGACTGGAAGAACCGGACGACCGCTCTGGAATTACTGCAGGGGCTGCAGCCAGAGTGCTGATCACTGAGCCCCCACCCTGGACCAGCTCTGTGCCCAGTGTCCTTGGCGGGAGTCTCTGCAGCTGAGACACGCGGCTCAGCGAGAGCCCACTGGGCCGCCTTCTCACCAAGAGGTCTTGAATCAAGGCTCTGGTAGCAAGACCCAAAGCACATCCCAGACGCGCGAGTTTCTTGCCCCAACTGTGTTATCTTCCTTTTCAGTGCATGAAACTCTGATCCGTAAAGGGCTGGTTTTATCAGCCCAGCCAGGCTAGATGAGGGAAACGGGCGTGTCGGCCCATTGAATTGAGTGTGTGACAGGGTCCGAATCTCATTGTTCAAGTCTGTGAGTTCTCTGTTTACCAGATTCTGCTGAGTTTTCTGGATCTTTCCTGTTCAAGTCGTGTTCAGATAGTGTAGTTTCCAAGACCTGAGATTTTATAACCAGGAGAGAGAGCAAGGGGGGCAGAGGGCGAGAGGGAGGCGGGTCTGGGACGCAATATTGGGGGTGTCTTTTATAGACGCGATCTCGGAGAGGAGGGAACAGAGTCAGAACCCCAGAAGCCCGAGCGCGGTGGGGAGACCCAGCCCAGTTCCTGTTTTCACACCTCCCTGTCAAGGCTTCTCTTGTTCCAGCGGGGTGTGTGGTGGCCCAGGGTGCTGACCCCTTTGAGGGCTTCCCTGAAGGCTCTGTCTGCCCCCAGACGACGGCTTTAACTCCTCTGCAGAGCTCCCAGCTCTGGTGACCTGGCGTCAGCATGAATGCCCAGAGAGGGAAGTGACTGCTTGAGGGCACCTAGCCTGGGGCTGGGCTGGGGCTGGACTGGGCTGGGTCAGCGGCCTCGGCTCCCCCAGGACACACACGCACGCACACACACAAGCACACACATGCACACATGTGCTCGTGCACACACACATAGACACACACACAACACGCTGTGTTCCTGTCCCGAGCTCTTCCCAGCCAGCTCCTTCCCGGCTGTCAGAGTGATGGAGATGCTCTGGGCAGACTGGAGGGAAGCCCCTGGACCCTCGGCACCCCAGGTCAGTTGTGGGTCAGTGGCCTGGGCCCCCCCTCTGCACCCCAGGACAGTTGTGGGTCAGTGGCCTGGGCCCTCGGCACCCCAGGTCAGTTGTGGGTCAGTGGCTTGGGCCCTCGGCACCCCAGGTCAGTTGTGGGTCAGTGGCTTGGGCCCTCGGCACCCCAGGTCAGTTGTGGGTCAGTGGCCTGGAGCCCTCGGCACCCCAGGTCAGTTGTGGGTCAGTGGCTTGGGCCCTCGGCACCCCAGGTCAGTTGTGGGTCAGTGGCCTGAGCCCTCGGCACCCCAGGTCAGTTGTGGGTCAGTGGCCTGGGCCCTCGGCACCCCAGGTCAGTTGTGGGTCAGTGGCCTGGGCCCTCGGCACCCCAGGACAGTTGTGGGTCAGTGGCCTGGGCCCTCTGCACCCCAGGTCAGTTGTGGGTCAGTGGCCTGGGCCCTCGGCACCCCAGGTCAGTTGTGGGTCAGTGGCCTGGGCCTCGGCACCCCAGGACAGTTGTGGGTCAGTGGCCTGGGCCCTCTGCACCCCAGGTCAGTTGTGGGTCAGTGGCCTGGGCCTCCGGCACCCCAGGACAGTTGTGGGTCAGTGGCCTGGGCCCTCTGCACCCCAGGTCAGTTGTGGGTCAGTGGCCTGGACCCTCGGCACCCCAGGTCAGTTGTGGGTCAGTGGCCTGGGCCCTCGGCACCCAGGTCAGTTGTGGGTCAGTGGCCTGGACCTCGGCACCCCAGGTCAGTTGTGGGTCAGCGGCCTGGGCCCTCGGCACCCCAGGTCAGTTGTGGGTCAGTGGCCTGGGCCCTCTGCACCCCAGGACAGTTGTGGGTCAGTGGCCTGGGTCCTCTGCACCCCAGGTCAGTTGTGGGTCAGTGGCCTGGGCCCTCTGCACCCCAGGACAGTTGTGGGTCAGTGGCCTGGGCCCTCTGCACCCCAGGTCAGTTGTGGGTCAGTGGCCTGGGCCCTCTGCACCCCAGGTCAGTTGTGGGTCAGTGGCCTGGGCCCTCTGCACCCCAGGACAGTTGTGGGTCAGTGGCCTGGGCCCTCTGCACCCCAGGACAGTTGTGGGTCAATGGCCTGGGCCCTCTGCACCCCAGGTCAGTTGTGGGTCAGTGGCCTGGGCCCTCTGCACCCCAGGACAGTTGTGGGTCAGTGGCCTGGACCCTCTGCACCCCAGGACAGTTGTGGGTCAGTGGCCTGGACCCTCGGCACCCCAGGTCAGTTGTGGGTCAGTGGCCTGGGCCCCCCTCGGCACCCCAGGACAGTTGTGGGTCAGTGGCCTGGGCCCTTGGCACCCCAGGTCAGTTGTGGGTCAGTGGCCTGGACCCTCGGCACCCCAGGTCAGTTGTGGGTCAGTGGCCTGGACCCTCGGCACCCCAGGACAGTTGTGGGTCAGTGGCCTGGGCCCCCTCGGCACCCCAGGACAGTTGTGGGTCAGTGGCCTGGGCCCTTGGCACCCCAGATCAGTTGTGGGTCAGTGGCCTGGACCCTCGGCACCCCAGGTCAGTTGTGGGTCAGTGGCCTGGGCCTCGGCACCCCAGGACAGTTGTGGGTCAGTGGCCTGGGCCCTCGGCACCCCAGGACAGTTGTGGGTCAGTGGCCTGGACCCTCGGCACCCCAGGTCAGTTGTGGGTCAGTGGCCTGGGCCCTCGGCACCTCAGGACAGTTGTGGGTCAGTGGCCTGGGCCCTCGGCACCCCAGGTCAGTTGTGGGTCAGTGGCCTGGACCCTCGGCACCCCAGGACAGTTGTGGGTCAGTGGCCTGGGCCTCGGCACCCCAGGACAGTTGTGGGTCAGTGGCCTGGGCCCTCTGCACCCCAGGACAGTTGTGGGTCAGTGGCCTGGGCCCTCGGCACCTCAGGACAGTTGTGGGTCAGTGGCCTGGACCCTCGGCACCCCAGGTCAGTTGTGGGTCAGTGGCCTGGACCCTCGGCACCCCAGGACAGTTGTGGGTCAGTGGCCTGGGCCCCCTCGGCACCCCAGGACAGTTGTGGGTCAGTGGCCTGGGCCCTTGGCACCCCAGGTCAGTTGTGGGTCAGTGGCCTGGACCCTCGGCACCCCAGGTCAGTTGTGGGTCAGTGGCCTGGGCCTCGGCACCCCAGGACAGTTGTGGGTCAGTGGCCTGGGCCCTCTGCACCCCAGGACAGTTGTGGGTCAGTGGCCTGGGCCCTCTGCACCCCAGGACAGTTGTGGGTTAGTGGCCTGAGCCCTCGGCACCCCAGGACAGTTGTGGGTCAGTGGCCTGGGCCCTCGGCACCCCAGGACAGTTGTGGGTCAGTGGCCTGAGCCCCTCGGCACCTCAGGACAGTTGTGGGTCAGTGGCCTGGGCCCTCTGCACCCCAGGACAGTTGTGGGTCAGTGGCCTGGGCCCTCTGCACCCCAGGTCAGTTGTGGGTCAGTGGCCTGGGCTCTCGGCACCCCAGGACAGTTGTGCACTAGTGACCTTCCCTTTCTTCCCGAGGGCCGGGAATCCCACACTGCTTGTCCGGTCGGGGTGATAGCTCTGTGGACCTTCTCATTAAAGTTGTCGTTTCAAAGTGACTTTGATTGCGAGAACGTCAGGGCTGAGGCAGGGGTGGGAGAATGAAGGTGCGTGCGGGCGAAAGGCACCCAGACTCCTAGCGATAGCCGAGTTAGTGCTGTGGCTCGGAGGGGCCGGGCCCTTGGTGATTCGACCCTCCCCGGGCGCCTCCCCCCACCACCCCCTCCTGTGTGATGTTGGGGTGAGAACTGTGGGTGTAATGAACATTCTAGATTTAGACATTTGTTCTCACCTCGACTCTTCCATAGATTGATTTTTCCTGCCCTGGAAGCGGGGTTGTTGGATTGCTGGACCCAGGCCGCGATCGTTCCCTAACCTGAGGGTTTATTTTGTCCTTCCCGACCCTGGAAGCTTCTGCCGCTCTGAAGGCTCGTTGTCCCACATCCTCAGCCACCTTGGCGGCTAGCAGGTTCCCTCTGCCGGAGGACCCCTTGGGCTCGCGTGCCCCGGGTGGTTAGTAAGGCCTACTGGCTCTCTGTGCGGTGGCTTCTGTTTCGTCATCGTCCTAACGGCGTCACCGTTGGATATGTGTTGATTGCTAATTGCTTGCTTGCTTCCTGTCACAGTTGAGATTTTGAACACCCCCCTTTTTCGTTTTAGGAAGTTAACTTACCTCCAGGTATCTGTTACTGGTAAATGTTTCAGGGTCAGCAGGAAGCTGTGAGCCCACAGCTTTGATCTCTGCGTTGAAGGAGGCGCACCCGGGAACTCCCCGCTGGCTGACCACAGTGCTGGAGCCCCAAGATAGCGCTGTCCTGGGTGACAGGATTTCGGATTTGCCTCCAGTTCCTCCATGAGCGATGGTGGCCCCCTGTCCCCGCCTGCTTCCCTGGCATCAGCTTCTCCTCTGATGAGCCAATTCCACCCCCAGTCAGGGGAAGCTTCCGGTATTGCTGAGTTTCCCACCCCTGAAGTTCTGGGCTGTGCCCGCTTTCGAACAAGCCCCAGTTCCCTCCCAAGCCAGGGGCCCCTCGTGGGTCATGCGGGGCACACACGTGTTTCACACGGCCGTGACGGCTTCCCTGCCCAGTGTTTTGCTGTGGGCAGCGTGAACATATGTGCTGAGTCTCTGAGCGGCTCCTCGCCACCATGGCCGCTGTGACCTTCCTCCGAGCTGGGCTGTGAGCAGTGGGGTGGGGTCGTGCCTGCAGGATGGCTCTGCCGTAATCTGTGCCCACGGACAGGCTTCTGCCCTGTGCCCGGTGTCTGCTGCAGGCAGGAGAAACCCCGGCGTGGGCACCGCCGGGCACCGAGTGTGGGCGAGGTAGCGCCCGACGGGCCGCTGCTCGTCTCAGTCTCTGGGGAACCCTCCGAGTTCCCTCCAGTCGTTTGCTCGGAACCGTCGTTTTCTCCTTCGTGACAGTTGGTAGATTTCCCTCCGTCCCGACTTGTTCTCCACGCGCAGTGCCGGCTCCGCTCTCCGGCGTTTCCTTTCATCGTCCCGTGCCTTGGTGTCTGCCAGTTTGCAAGAGCTGGGCAGTTGCTCATTTTTGGAGAAAATCAAGTGCTTCCCTGCTGGAATGCTGGAATGTTCTTCTGCCGAGTGTTTTTTTTTCCTTTCCGTGATCCTGTGTTTTGGCTGAGTGTGTGACGATCTAGGCTCTGTTTGTGATTAATAGCCAGAGCCTTTCCCTAGCGCAGGGCCCCATTTGGGTTTCAGCGTCCTCGACCGTGTTTGGCCTCTGTGCAGATGTGAAATGAGTCAGGAGGCGGCGTTGGGCGGTGGTTCTCGTCTCCCCGGGCTGCCGTGGCCGGTGGCTGTAGGAAGAAGGTGCAAATCTGAAGCCAAAGGGAGTTTCTCCTTCCACACGCAGGGAGATGGCCCCAGAGCAGGGGGCGAAATGGGGCCGGGGAGGAGCCGTCCCTGGCCGCCGGGAACAAACCACCACGGGCCGGTCTGGTGCCTTGCCAAGGCCTGGATGTGGTCCTGACCGTGTCACGCTGCTCCCAGCATCAGGCGCGGAGATGGGAGATTCGCAGCACAGCGAGGGCTTCTGTGCCAAGGGAGGCTTTAGTTTCCCCTGAAAAATCAGCCTTGTGATCCCAGGGCTCATGGGATCCAGCACGTGCCTGGCAGTTTCCGTGGCCAGCCACTCCCCAGCACTTCCACAGGCCCTGGTGGCCCCAAGCTGGGAGGAGTTTGGATGCCATTTTCTGCCCCCACCCTACTCCCAGCTGTGCTGGGTGGTGGTTCCTGTGTGTGTGTGTGTGTGTGTGTGTGTGTGTGTGTGTGTGTGTGTGTGTGTGTGTGTGTGTGTGTGTGTGTGTGTGTTTGGACGTGCAAGGCAAGTGCCCCGCCTGCTGTTCTAGCTCTCTGACTCATGGACCCACAGTCTTATAGAAAATAATAGAAAATAAGAACTCCACTAAAAACGACCCACCCAGCCCCATATAAACAGGAGGGGCCCCTGCCTCAAGGCCGTCTTGTGTGATTCGTTTCCCACTGCTTTGGTTATTTCAGGAGTCGAGGATGCAAACAGGAGGTCACTGGTGTGACTTTCGAGGTCTCTGGAATGGAGCGTGTGTTTCTGTGACTAGAAATTATTTAGCATGCACATGTGGGGTTGTTTTCTGTGGGCCTGGTATTGAATGATGGGAGGTGTGATAACCACATATAAAATTAGATTGAAGTCCGAGGGGTGCTTTTATGAGGCAGGCTGGAAATGGCATCCGGCTTTCTTATGGCTTTTTCATGTCCATTTTGATGAATCTATTTATTACTCCTGTAATGAGTAGTACACATGGTTGGTTAGCCAAGTTATTGAACTTTATCAACCTTGGCTGAAATTCACAACGCGTGCCGAACTTGTTGTAACACGCAAGAAACCGCGTCTGGGCTAAAAGGTTCCGTAATGATTGCTCCTGTAATGGAATCTTTTACAAACCGTGGGATTTCACGATGTGCCTCTGCTCTAGAGAATTGTCCTGATGCTCAATGAGGAGCACCAGAGCAGGGGCACGCGTTCACCTCCAGAGGCGGCATCGTGGCCCCCAGCAGCTGTCCGTGAACATGCCGTCAGAGTTCACCTCCAGCAAGGTGGCGTCATGGCCCCCAGGAGCCGCCCAGGAACACGCTGTTAGCGGCAGGTACAGACTCAGCAGAACATGGTCACGCCTCTGCAGAGGCGGGTGCTCACGGCACCAGGACTGAGGCAAAACACAGGCCGAAGCCCCTCGGCCGTGGCGGTGAGAGGGGCTTCCCGCCCACGCACGCACAGCCCCTGCTCCAGCCAGCCCTGTTTTGCTGACTGCTCGGGTGCCTTTTAATTATTCTGTCTCCCCGTGAAATATTTCTCTTTAATTTCATTAAATTTACTTCTCGCATTAGGAACCATATTATTACACTTGCCCACGGATGTGTAAAACATGCGACTGATTTGTTTATTTTGTTTCTTATTTTATGATGCTTAATAAGGCCTTGGCTGAGCTGCAGGGCTGCGCGTGATGGAGGCGTGCAGGGGGTGAGGCCGGGGGGCTTTCTCCAGTGTCTGCAGGCTGCCCCCGGGCCTTGCCTTCATGTTGTCAGGCCCCTCCCTTGGACCTGGAGCAGAACAAGGCCGGCTACAGGGTGGGCGTGAGGGGACACAGGCCAGGCCGGCTGCAGGGTGGGCGTGAGGGCGCACAGGCCAGGCTGGCTGCAGGGTGGGCGTGAGGGGCACAGGCCAGGCCGACTGCAGGGTGGGCGTGAGGGCGCACAGGCCAGGCCGGCATCCCAGCTGACTATCGTCCCAGCTGGTGGGCAGGGCCCTGGAAAACAGCTGCCGTGCCGTTTCTCGCCGGCCTGGTCTTCTGGCAGCAGTGAAGCCTTTTGGGATAGGCTGCTTGGTGGGACTGTAGGGGCCGCTTCCAGAGAGGAGGGGGCAGCGCCTGTGCCGAGAGCAGCCATAGGGAGACGCGCCCATCCCGAGAACCACAGGGAGGCCCGCCCCGTCCCCAGGAGCAGCCCCCCAGTGGGTTGAGCTGTTTATTTCTGGAGCCTGAACAAGGAGCAACTGGAGGCCAGAGTGAGCTGTGTCTGCACCCAGCCGTAGCTGCTTTGGGGAGAGAGGAGCCGACCTGTGTCTGTGCTTGTAGGAGTCTCAGAATTGGGGTCCACACGGGCCAGGTCCAGAGCGTAGGGGCCGCGGGCAGACCAGCCTCGTTCCTATGACCCCAGCTCTCGGGGTGCCCGTGTCTGAGTCCCTTCCCCTGTCCCGTGCTGCCTCGTGCTGGGGCGCCCCCTGCCCCCAGAGCAGAGCAGAGGCACACTGGTGCGCCCCTGGGGGTGAAGCAGAAAGCGGGGAGTGGGTTGGGGTGCACTGGAGGGTGTGGGCGAACCCCATAGCCCTTCCTTGCAGTGCTCCTCAGCCGGGCCCCACGAGGTCCCTTCCGAGATGGGAAGATGCCAGGGGCAGTGCCGACTGGGCCGTCCCCTAGCTATCTCGGGGTGCCAGGCCCACCTGCACACAGTGTGGCAGCCAGTGGCTCCTACAGAGCAGACAGGAGCTGGGCCCAGCTGTGCGCCCCGCATCCGGCCTCGTCCTCACTGTCTCTCTGTCCACGGCTTCTCATGCCTGTGGGCCCTGGGCAGGCCTGATTGGCACCTGCACTGGTGACCAGCTTGGAGTGGCTGGTCTCTGCCAAGACCCTCCCAGCACACGGGGCCTCGCTGGAGGTTCTGAGCTCTAAGAACTGACTCGGAAGAGAGCGGTGCTCCCTCGGGAAGAGAGCGGTGCTCCCTCGGGAAGAGAGCGGTGCTCCCTCGCAGGTGTGGAAGACTGAGCAACAGTTATACAATAGGTGCCTGCGCGGCGCCAAGTGCCCGCTAGTCCCCAGTTCTGGACTCCCACCCAGGGCTGTGCCAGTGAAATGCTTGTGGGCCGCAGGCGTCTGCTCTGTGTCTGTGGGAAGTCACTTGCTCGTCAGGAGCACCCTGGCTGCTGTGGCAATTGAGTGCGCAGCTCAAAGGTGTGAGTGCGAGGGCCAGGTGGTTACTCCGCGGGAGGCAGTTCAGATGCTGAGTAGCCTCTGGGTCAGTCTGGGTTCTGATGTGACACCAGAACCAGGGCGACGTTGGCGCCATGCAGTGGGCCTGTTTGGGACTGTCCACACCATCTGGGACTTCTTTCTGTTTATCTTTCAGAGAAATGAAGTAGCTTCCTGGGGGTGAGGGGGCAGTGGGCTGGGGTAGGGGATCTGCCCTGTGTTTAGGGCAGTGGCCTTGCAAGCATCAGGTCGCAAGTTCAATTCCTGGTGTCACCATATGAGCTGAGCCAGATCCCGGCAGCCCTGTGGGCGGCAGTCCCTGGCTGAGCCTCGAGGCGAGTGTTAAGCACAGACAAAATGGATGTGAGCCCCAGTGAGCGTCACAACCAAAAGAGAAATTCCAGGCCCCTGGATCGTTACAGTGCTACTCCCATGAGAACATTCTGGAACCTTAGATCCTCTTCCGAGGGGGAGTATTGCTCACCAGAAACCAACTTATTTTGTGTGCAGTTTGGGATTTGGGTGGCGGGCAGGAGAGTCCAGACATAGAGAATTAGGAAATCCCAATACGTACCTGGAATTACAATTATCAGTCGCAGTTAAAGGTACAGACTCGCTTTAGAGAATCCCTCCCTTTCATTTTCATAGAAAACAAACCCTTATTGTATCGTATAGGATTTAAAATAAGAATATGCCTAGAGATGTTAGTTTATTTTTGTAGCAATCACTTTCCTGATGGAAATTTATCCATGTGTAATTAATAAAGTACATATTGATGTCAGAATTACCCTTTGCTAAACAATGGAAATTTCCTAAGTAACTGGCAGGTAAAAGAAAAAAAATTCAGTTTCTGACAGCTTGTCATAGTCGAATCTAAAACCTAGAGGCAAAATCCATATATTCTCTGTCCTTCCCATATCCAGACTCGGGCTTTCTAAATTCTTCCTTATAAAAATTTAAATTTCTTTTTTTTTTTTTTTGAGCAGTAGCCCTCCCCAACTATTAATTTCTTTCTGTTTTATAACCTCTTAGAAGATTTGATTTTCACATAAGGTAATCATTGAAATGCTGCGTTTGGTCATCCGTGAACATAATTAATCGGAGGGAGCCAGGCTGATTTGGTATTGAAATGAGCTGAACACCCCACACCTGACAGGCAGTGTCTTACTCGGGGACGGCTCCTGGTAAATGTTTTTAGAATCGAATTCAGGCTTTGCAGCACGCCCAGCAGCTTGTAAAAAACAGGATCGCTCCTGCCACTGTGGAAATAGAAATTACTCAGATATGACGTGACGAAGAGCTAATGTTAGTTTACGGAAAACAACTGCGGGGCCGCGTCTGAGAGCAGCAGCAGCTCCTCAGCCAAATGTGCAGTGAATGCAGCAGAACCCTCGGGAAACCTCGACCTGCGCCCAGAGACTCAGGGTCGGGCTCAGCCCGGCCAGCCGGGCTCCGGGCACAGCTCAGGCTGAGGTCTTGGCCGCCTTGCACCGTGGACGATGCGATCATGTACAGGGCACCCCGGAAAGGCTGAGTTGTGTGTGTGTGTGTGTGTGTGTGTGTGTGTGTGCGTGTGGTGTGTGTGTGTGTGTGTGTGTGTGTGTGTGTGTGTGTCTGTGTGTGTCTGTGTGCGTGCGCCCATGTGGTGGACTGATCTGTCACCATTTGGGGGCACCGCCCCGACCCCCGAGGCTGCCCCCATACGCTTCTGCGCCTTCTTGCAGAGAGCCGGGGTCAGCAGCCACTCCAAACTCTGCATTTTTTCCCTTATTTTCTTCTCCGGCTGCTCCTAGCAGAGACGCTCTCACATTTCCATTTATTCAAACAAGATGGAGTTCTCGCTCGGTGGAAGGAATATTTTTAGCTCACTAATTTACTTGGAAACTGCCTTATTCAATATTTGATGTTAAATTTGAGCAGAAACACGGCGTCATATGACATGAGTTCTTACATGAACATTTTGTTGGATCGGAAACAGAATCAACACATTAGTCATCTTAATTCATTTAGGTTGGCTTTCTCCAGAATCCTGGAATCCAAAAACAACACATTTGTCAATTTTACACACAAAGGGGGAGGCAGGATGTAGTTTATAGTTAAATGCCCGGCTTCGATGAAACGCCGCTGCAGTTATATAGTAAGTGGAATGAAATTCAGGGGGAAACAAACAGTGTAATAAGATATTGATGCAAATTGAATGCTTAAAAAATTTGTTTTATATTTGTTTTAACGAGATTCTCATTATAGATGCTTTCAGAGAGTCTCGTAAAACTGTCTGACGTGAAGTTTTCTGTGGTTGTGCTCCGCAAGGGTGCTGTAGTCGGCTGTTGTAATTAGTGTTTTCTTCCATGGAAAAAGTCTGGTGATCAAGGTCACCTTTATGTCCCTTGAGGTTTTGGACTCCTTTGACTTCAGGTCAGCTTAATGGGGAATGCTGAAGTGCGTCGTCTCGCTTGAGCCAGGCCTTGAGGTAACCCTGCCACTGCCAGAACAAACAGCTGCAACAGGACAGCCAGGGTCTGTCTGTGGCGGGGCCAAATCCAGTCCTCTGGGCCTATTTTTGTAAATAAAGTTTTATTGGAACGTGCTATGCACATTCCCCCCACCCCCGTCCTTTCCATATCGTAGAAGTAAGTTGTTGTTGCGACAGCAGCTCTAAGGCCTAAAGAGCCCAAAGTGGTTGCTCTCACCCAAACCTTGGTTGGTTCTGTTGATGCAAGCCGCTCTTTTAAGGACGCCTGATAGCTTCAGGGTTGTTGAGAAAAGCTCAGCCGGCTCTTCTGGGGTGTCTGTGTGTAACTCCACAATGGGGCACTTGCCTTGCACGGTGGAGTCCCTGGATTCAATCCTGGAGACCACAAAGAAAGAAAAAATGGACAGGAGAGAGGAGACAGCGGGCAGGATGTTTGCCCTGTGTGCCACCAACCCCTAGGGCCCCGGGGGACTCCCAGCAGCCGACCCCAAGTGCAACCCGGAATAAGCCTTTGGGTGTGGCCCCAAAACAAAGGACAAACAGGGAGGACTGGCGTGCCCTTCCCCTGATACGGGGGCACCTAAGTGTAGGTTCTGCTGCTGCTGTTTTCCGTCTTTGCTGGGAATGCAGGATAACCCTGTTAGGTCTCAAGCAAGCACCCAGTGGAGCTTCAGATTCCTGTTAGACGAAGTTTTCCTCTTTTTCCTACCTGGGCAGACGTTTTTACTGGAAACTGTATCACTGTCTTCCCATTGTTCATTGATTTGCTCGAGTGTGCACTAGTAACATCTCCATTAGTCCTGTCACAAGCAAGTGCAACCCAAGGGCATCTACTTGCTCCAGGGACAGGAGGAGCCCGAAACCATTCTATAGGTTGTGGAACTGAGGTCCATAATAGTTACTAGTCTTTGGCATAAAACGTAAATAAAACACAGTAGTTTGCCAGGCTTTACCGTGTAGGTGGTATAGTCTCAGTAGAAGGCTCTCATCTCAAGCATTTACTGATGAAACTTAAAGGGGGAAGGTCAGGTTTCTCTTGGATGGAGCTCTGAGGAACTATGGAGTCTGGATGTTGAGAATGACTAATTGCATGATGTGTGGTTTGCTCTGGCTTCTTGCCAGGCTTACTGGTATCAGTTAAAACATGTCTATAACTGTTTACTATGTATAAATGTGAAAGAAATTGGGAAGAACCTTATGCAAAATTCAGTATCCTATAAAAATATCGCATGGCCGCAAAGCAGCCGTGCCAAGGGACATGTGGGTCTGGCGTGGGTGGGTCTCTCTTCCGGGCAACTGGCATGGAGGCGGAGGAAAGGGCAGGGCCCAAAACTCCACTCCGAGTCTGGCCAGCATGGTCTCTCTCCCGCTTGAGAGCGAACCCTTGGAGCAATGTTGGACTCTGCAAGGGATGGCCGAGCCCCTTACGGAAGGTCAGCTCCATGGGTTGCTTCCACATGGGGCTGGCATACTTACAAGAGGCAAAAACCCAAAAGCCTCTTTGGGAGCTGGAGAGTTGAGCATGTGCTTTGCTGCACACAGGAAGCCCAGTCTTGCTCCTCAGCACATTGTGGGGAGTCACCCCTGACCTTGGAGCCAGGAGTGACCCCTGACCTTGGAGCAGGAGTGACCCCTGACCTTGGAGCAGGAGTGGCACCAGAACACTGCCGGGTGTGGCCCCCAAATAAACAAAACAAAACTTGGAGGTCTGGTGTATGCACGGAACACTCATGTTTTAGTGGGGACCCAATGAATTTTTCAAACACATAACTATAACCCAGGTGTTTGAAAAATCGAAAGAGCCATGCTTGGAATATCACACCTCACTCAAGGGAGAGAAGGAATCGGAGTTCTGACCTCCGTCGCCGTTCCAGAATCAGGGACGCTGTCTCATTTGCCAAGGCATCGAAAATCAGATGGGCTGGACATGTAATGCAATTTGGAGATGACCGCTGGACTAGAGCCGTTACCGACTGGATCCCACGGGACTGGATCCCACAAAAGATCATGTGGCCGCCCATCTACAAGATGGTCAGAATTCTTCGTCAAGACCCTGAATGAATGGTTTGAGGCTCTTCGTATTCCTGAAGCAAGCAGATGCCATTGGGCTACAGTGGCACGTGATAGGGTCAAATGGAAATGTTACTGGTGCCCGCTCGAGCAAATCGATGAACAAGGGGATGTCTAGTGATCTAGTGATAACCCAGGTGAGGTCGCCGCAGTCTACAGCCCGGCTGAGATCCCCCAATCTACAACCTTCCTGCGTACTGCCCCAGGCGGTTGCTCACCTCCCACCCCCATTTTGTTCCGAGTCTTCACTTTTGCCGTGTGTGAGTGGTTATACTTTTTGTTTTGTTTTGGGGGTCACACCTGGCGGTGTCCAGGGCTTTCTCTCGGCTCTGTCCTCAGGACTCACTCTTAGAGGTGCTCGGGGGACCAGCTGGGGTGCTTGAACCTGGGTTGGCTGTGTGCCAGGCGAGTGCCCTCCCGCCGTGCTGCCCTCTGGCAGCATCGATGTTCCACGGCCCACTGCAGCAGTCTCCCCCCGCATGGGCCTCGTCAGGGGAGGGCAGGTGCTCTGGGGCGGCAGGATGGTGGTGGGACAGGTTAGGGACCCCACATTCAGGGAGGAAACTGGCCGGCTGCCGCAGGGTGGGGGCAGCGGGCCCCCGGCTGTTTTCTCTGTGCATGGGACAGCCGCTGTCCGTGCGCTGGGCGAGGGCCGTTTCTCCCCGGCAAGTTCCCGCCCGTGTGCTGTTCCGTTCCCCGCTGTGATTTGCCGAGCCCGAGGTTTTCTCCCTAGAGCCCCAGGCCTGAGCCCTCTCTGCTTTCCCACACAGCCGCTCGTGTCTAGGTGTTGGCTTCCATGCAGGCGTCAGCAGCGGCACTGGCCCTCTGCCAGTGTTCCAGGGCCTCGGTCTTCCGGAGCTGGAGTCTGCCCCTTGGGGTTTCCCTTGAGGCTTCTCTCTCTTCCCCACGGGTTCCGTCCCCTTCTTGCCACACCGCCAGCTCCTGTACGCACCTGGTCCTGCTGGCTTAGGCTGCCTGCTCCCACCGTACCCCCACTTAACCTCCGTCGCCTCCTGGAAGGCCTCGTCTCTGCAGACAGCCCCTCAGCAGCGCTGTGGCTGGTTCCCTACATTGTAAAGCCGTGCTGGAGCCCGGGACATTTCTCAGCTCCTGCTGTGCCCTCCTCCCCGACAGCCCCGGTTTTGCACAATTTCCTTCCTCTCCTCCACGTGCACCGAAGCGTGGAGGGCAGCGGGGTGTGCCCGGTCTCCCCCTGTCTGCTGGAGGCTGCGTCTCGGGGCCCAGGAAGAAACCCAGTTCATGCTTCCCTGCGTGCTCTAGTTGAGGACGGTAAAGCCGCACTGGACTCCTGAGGCTGGCCCCAAGGGCACCGCTGGGCCTTCACCGAGGACGGTAAAGCCGCACTGGACTCCTGAGGCTGGTCCCCAAGGGCACCGCTGGGCCTTCACCCCCTCCAGGTGCCTGACCCCACTCACCCCCGTGCCAGCTGGATCCGGCTTCCTCCAGGAGGCTTCAGTGCCCCCCAGCTCGAACCTCCCGACCTCCCCTTTACGGGCAGCTCAGCCTAGTTTGATCCTTGTCTTGTCTGTTACCGCGCCGTGACCCCTCCCAGGACCCTCTTGGCCCAGAGACAGTAGCTGTGTGCTGGAAGGTGAGCCCAGCCTTGCCATCGGCTGTGTTTCTGGGGAACTGATTCCGCTGCCAGGCAGTGCCTTGACCCGCCAGTGGCTTGAGATGGTGCGCTTCCCGGGAAGGGCCACAGTTTTGCCCCAGCCACACCACGGAGCAGCCCAGCGGAAGCTGTACGCCGCGGAAGCTGCCCCCTCTCCACGTCGCCTGCTTCTGGTTTCTTCCTGCCTCGCAGGTGTTTCTGGACCAGCGCCTGTCCCTGGATGTGGGGCAGGAGCAGGAGGCCACCTTGAGCTTGATTTGGAGTGTGCAGCCTGGCCTGCCTCGGGAAGAGCGTTGGAGTGTGCGGCCTGGCCTGCCTTGGGAAGAGCGTTGGAGTGTGCGGCCTGGCCTACCTCGGGAAGAGCGTTGGAGTGTGCAGCCTGGCCTGCCTCGGGAAGAGCGTTGGAGTGTGCGGCCTGGCCTGCCTTGGGAAGAGCGTTGGAGTGCGGCCTGGCCTGCCTCGGGAAGAGCGTTGGAGTGTGCGGCCTGGCCTGCCTCGGGAAGAGTGTTGGAGTGTGCAGCCTGGCCTGCCTCGGGAAGAGCGAAGAATTTGGGTGGCCAGTGCAGCCGGGACCAACCCCCCACCCCCACCCCCAGGGACTTCAGTTTTGTTGGGGACAGTTTGGCTTTTGCAAGAGAGAATTAGGGCTTTTAAAATAACTCACTTCTGGTTGAACTGCAATGTAATTAAAGCAAAATCAGGAGTGAGGGTTATAGCTCCGGGCTGGGGAGCACTTTGCTCTGGGTCCAATCCCTGGCACCTCAGCCAAACAAGATATCCTCTAAATGCAGAAATACACGGATGCAGCCAAGCTGCATTGATTTCCATGGCTTGTCATTGGCTTGCAGTATTCTGGCAGGCCGTTTGGGAGCTTAATATGTGTCAAAAGCACTAAAGTCGGTGTGACGGGGTCTTCCTCTCCCTGTGACTGGACAGGAAGGGTCAGTTTCTGCCTCCATCCAAGCCTGGGCAGATTGTGTCCCTCCCGCTTGCTGAGTCTACCTTCCCATGGGCTGGCAGTAAATAGCCTCCTGGCCACTAGCAGGCGGAGGTGACTGTCCCACGAGTGCGACTTGCTCTGACGTGTGGGTTTCCCGCCCCGCCTCTGAAAGCTGCACCATCCAGGTGGTACCAGCAGGTCATCAGGGAGAGTGCTCAGAAGCGGTACCAGCAGGTCATCCGGGAGAGTGGTCAGAAGTGGGTACCAGCAGGTCATCCGGGAGAGTGGTCAGAAGTGGGTACCAGCAGGTCATCCGGGAGAGTGCTCAGAAGCGGATACCCCAGAAGGTCATCAGGGAGAGTGCTCAGAAGTGGGTACCAGCAGGTCATCAGGGAGAGTGCTCAGAAGCGGATACCCCAGAAGGTCATCAGGGAGAGTGCTCAGAAGTGGGTACCAGCAGGTCATCCGGGAGAGTGCTCAGAAGTGGGTACCAGCAGGTCATCAGGGAGAGTGGTCAGAAGTGGGTACCAGCAGGTCATCAGGGAGAGTGCTCAGAAGTGGGTACCAGCAGGTCATCCGGGAGAGTGGTCAGAAGTGGGTACCAGCAGGTCATCCGGGAGAGTGCTCAGAAGCGGATACCCCAGAAGGTCATCAGGGAGAGTGCTCAGAAGTGGGTACCAGCAGGTCATCAGGGAGAGTGCTCAGAAGCGGATACCCCAGAAGGTCATCAGGGAGAGTGCTCAGAAGTGGGTACCAGCAGGTCATCAGGGAGAGTGCTCAGAAGTGGGTACCCCAGCAGGTCATCAGGGAGAGTGCTCAGAAGTGGGTACCAGCAGGTCATCCGGGAGAGTGGTCAGAAGTGGGTACCAGAAGGTCATCCGGGAGAGTGGTCAGAAGCAGATACCCCAGCAGGTCATCCGGGAGAGTGGTTAGAAGTGGGTTTGTCCCCTTGAACCACAGTCGCCGTCCCATGCTGAGGTCCCCTGCGTGGTATTTCTCAAAATTTACCTAGGACTCTGGGACCAGAAAAAGTAACGAGGAGAGATAGATCAGCGGCGAGGCGCTTGCCCTGCACACAGACTTCTCCTGTTCTGCTCTCTGGCACCACTTACGGTCCCCCAAGCCCTGCTAGGAGTGGACCCAGGGCACTGGCTAGGTGTGGCCCATTCCCAGTGGAATCTTTCCAGGAGGGAGAGCAAGAGGCTGCCTTTGAAAAGGTCAAATTTTAGGAGGTCCAAGGACCCCAGCTGTGATTCTTGGCCGGTCAGGCTGTTGGCTAAGAGCAAGGGTACCGCTGGGCCCCAGGGTGCCTGGGATAACCCGGGACACCCCAGCTGTGTTGGGGGACTCCAGGGCTGCACACTGGTATGGTCTGGACACAGCCATGCAGTGCTGGAATCCAACTGGTTTGGG
Source organism: Cryptotis parvus (assembly GCA_021461705.1). Classification (NCBI taxonomy): domain Eukaryota; kingdom Metazoa; phylum Chordata; class Mammalia; order Eulipotyphla; family Soricidae; genus Cryptotis; species Cryptotis parvus. Next base: position 134,596 of record JAJIBD010003442.1, on the reverse strand, counting down.
CGCATGCCACGCTCGTGCCCTCGTGGCTGCACCCATCCCCCCGGGCCCTCGAGGTGGAACTGTGAGCAAATGAGCAATGCCAATGGCCCCACGCACAGCTTGACGATACAGCTTCAGTGTGGAGCGTTGCTTTCATTCTTGGAAGCTCTCCGCGGAAGAATGGAGAGGGCTGTTCTGTTTTGCAAACAGTTCCTTCCTGGCTGCTGCTTCCTTGACAAGTGCCTGAGTCTCCCCCAGGAGACGGGCTGATGCGGGCAGCGGAGCTCTGCCTTCGGACAAATGCAGTGGGGCCCTTGGCATGCATCGGGCCGCGCCGGGAGCAGATGGCGGCGGTCCTGGAAGCCAGCCGGGTCCAGCTGTGCAAACAGCGGCTGCCGCGCCTTCTGATCCCAGCGTGCCTGCACACTCAGCCTGGCCGCTCGCTCTCCGCCACTTGAAGTGGCTATAAATTAATCCATCAAAGTTAAAACAGGCCACACTCGAGGGTGAGTCTCTCTGCTTCAAAACCCCGGGAGTGGGAGTGCTGCTGCAGCTGGGACGCCGGGGCGGCCCGTCCTCAGAGAATGCCCACTGCGGGGAGCAGGGGAGGCCCGTCCTCAGACAACGCCCACTGCCCGCAGGGGAGGCCCGTCCTCAGAGAGCGCCCGCTGCCCGCAGGGGAGGCCCGTCCTCAGAGAACGCCCGCTGCGGGGTGCTGGGGGAGGCCCGTCCTCAGAGAACGCCCACTGCGGGGTGCCGGGAGGCCCGTCCTCAGAGAACGCCCACTGCGGGTGCCAGGGAGGCCCCCACAACGCTTGCTGTGGGGCGCAGGGGGAGGCGTGTCATCCTGAGAATGCCCACCTGACTCTGCACGAGTGCAGTGTTGCAGTGATGGAGAATGGGGTCTTCTCGCTGCATTAGTCCAGATATCCCGGCTGGGTTTCCTTAAGAAGCATCTTTCACAGAGATCATGTCTCTCAGGGATTTGAGATGCTGGTCTGGAGTGCGTGAGGCCTGGAGTTTGATCCTCAGCGCCACCAGAATAAAAAGCAAAAACAAAAGACAGAGGAAAACTAAAAAGAACAGTCATCCAGTAAGCTGAATTAAAAGAACATTTTCCCTCCCAAACCAGATGTCTTTGTTTTTGTTTCTTTTGTTTTGTCCTGATTTTTTTTTTTCTATCTGAAGATCAGGCCAAGTGTTTAGAAATGCCACGTGTACTTGGTGAAGTCCAGGGTGGGTCAGAGAAATAGGACAAGAGGGTAAGCCACCAGCTTTGCATCCATCCCGGCTCTCCACATGGTCTCCCTGAGCCTGCGGGGCACGTCCCAAGAACAGAGCTCAGGGCAGCCCCTGAGCACACAGGACACCCACTCCCTCAAAAGGAGTAGGGCAGAACAAAATCCCAGTGTGACAGCACATTCTTATTGTTGGGTAGCTCTCTCTCTCTCTCTCTCTCTCTCTCTCTCTCTCTGTCTCTCTCTCTCTCTCTCTCTGTGTCTGTCTCTCTGTCTGTCTCTCTCTCTCAGTTTTTGGCCACACTTGGCAATGCTCAGGAGTTACTTTTGGCTCTGCAATGAGCAATTACTCCTGGTGGTGCTGGGGGGAGCCACAAGGGATGCCGAGGATCGAATCCAGGTCGGCTGCATGCAAGGCAAGCACCTTCTCTCTCCAGCCCCCAGCTCTTAATTTTCAGCGAACATAAGGGCCATCATTTAACGTCCAGCACTACGGTCTTTCACAAACTAAAGGGGAATAAATGAGCGCGTCTTGTTCAGGGCTACGACTGCCCTTGTCAGTGGTGTTCTGCCAGGAGCTGGAAAGGCTGGGTGGACGCCCCAAATCTGTGTTCCCGAGTGGGTCACCTGGGGATGTAGAGACTTTCTGTGGGGGCTCTCCATGACACAGCAACGTCCGCAAAGGCAAAGGCTGCTGCTCAGTCTGGAGCCCCTGCAGAGGAGGGCGAGAGGGGGCCTGTCGGCGGGGTAGCGGGGTCCTTTGCCCACTGCGGGGTAGCAGGGTCCTTTGCCCACTGCGGGGTAGCGGGGTCCTTTGCCCACTGCAGGGTAGCGGGGGTCCTTTGCCCTCTGCTGGGGTAGAGGGTCCTTTGCCCTCTGCTGGGGTAGAGGGGTCCTTTGCCCACTGCTTGGGTAGAGGGGTCCTTTGCCCACTGCAGGGTAGCGGGGTCCTTTGCCCACTGCTGGGGTAGAGGTGGAGCCCTGTGGGTCTTGCACTGGTGAGAGGAAGCCCTGCTCACTTCCTTTGTTTTGGAGTAAAAAGTCTTTTACCTTTTGCACCACCCCCTGCCTTTGTGAAGCCCTGTCCCTTGCCTTGGAAAACTATAGAAAGGTCTATGTAAACGCATATAAAGTTCTTCCAGGGCTTGTCTGAGTGCATCAGTCTGGTAAGCTCTGTCCTGCTCTGCTGGACTCTCTGTCTCTCTGTCTCTCCGTCTCTCTCTCTCTCTCTCTCTCTCTCTCTCTCCTCTCTTGCTCTCTCTGTTGGTGTGTGGATAATTAAAACCTTGGACTTTCAAGGAACTGGTGGTCGTGCTTCTGAGCCCAACCACACGTGTCCGGAGGGAATGGCCATTGGCACCGCAAGTGGCCAGGGAACTGAAGGACCCTGATGCTGTTGAGGACCCCAGACCGCCCTGATGTCTGGACAACCCAGCCGTGCATGGCTTATCCTCTCTGTTGACTCTCCCAGCAACATGGAGACCTCACTGGGCGGGAAGTGTTGAGAATGTGTGAAACATGCGTGCGCCTCCTCAGGTCCCCGCCGGGAACCCCCAGCAGTCTTGAGCTGGGTCTCCTTGGAAGGCAGGCAGGGAAGCAGGGGGTGGGGACCTGGACCCGCCTTCTACAGCCTGACGCCACTCAGCTTTCCACAGTGCAAGACCCACAGGGCTCCACCTCAGCTCCCACGGGCTAGTGTGGAGTCTCTGGATGTTGTTATTGCTCATCTTGGTCTAATAATCATTTTCAGTGGCATTTGTAGTCCTTTTGTATAGGCATAGAGAGATAGGCCTTCCCGCCAGGGATGAGGGTGGCCTTTCCGGAGGAGACTGTAGTCCAGACTGCATTCCTCCCAGAGCTCACTCTCTGACCTTGCTCTCTCAGCCTCGGGTCAGGACACGGTTTGCCTTAAGGTCTTGCGCCCAGGAGCAGGACACTCAGTTGTCCCGTATTGAAGCCAGCTGGTCTCTTTCCTGCTTCCATCCAGTCCCACCATGGGACTCTCCAGTTTTGGAGGGTATGAGGAATTAAAATCAGTCTAAAGGCAGTTGAGGTATTTAGTAAAGAAAAAGGTGGGTGCAGGCCCAGGAGGAACCAGTTAGCCTAACTGTCGCCTGTGTCCCTATAACAGGATTTAGCTCCAGCACAAGAGCATGCAAAGGGCTAGGTGAAAAGAAAAGCAGCAATTTGCAAACCTCCCTTTGGCTAGGGAATCGCCACCTGCTGAGGAAGAGACAGGACTGTAAACAAAAGGAAACCCAACCCAGGCCGGGTGAAGCCCCCCCTGCCCTTCCAAGGGGCTGAACCTGTAGGACCCCACCCTCCGGCTCCTGTGAGGTCCACCGGACTTTGGGGTCTGGGACCTGGTACCCCTTTCCGGGTTTGGCCCTACACACCCTCGTGATGGGCTCTGAGGCTGGCCCCGGTCTCTGGGCTCGCCGTCCTTGCTTGTTTGACCGAGCCCTGTTCCCATTGCTTCGTCGCTTGCTGAGTGTCTTGGACCCCGATGTGTTTGCTCACATGTATCTGCTGGAGGAATTTCCTGGTGCAGTCACTGTTTGGACACAGTCTGTTGCCTCAGGGGCGCTGCGCCCACCACGCCTCCCTATTATATCCCCCGTTCCTGACCCCCCAGCCCCACTGACGCTGTCCCTGCTCCCCCTTAGTTGCCCTGGTGGGGCTCCACTCTGGGCTGTTAGGTCCTGGTATTGGGGCACTGCGGGCAGGTGGGCAAAGGGCATCCCGGGCGGTCTGCTGGTCCCCTGAGGGCACTCTGGCGTTTTAGGAGATCTCGTCCAGGCAGTCCCCTGGGATTGAGCCTTCCTAGCCTCAGCCTGTGGTGTCCAGCCCACTGCTGGTTTGGGAGACACGTGGCCCCAGCTGCCTCCCCGCCTCCTGGCCTTCTCTTTGGTTGGGGTTTGGGGGCACCTCTTGGTCTTCCCAGTGGTGGGCAGGAGCCCGCTCTGTGTGGCACAGGCCGCCTGGTACGCATGTCCGATGAAACTCAGGGCTGGTGGTGGTCACCCCTTCTCTACGGGGCTCCCCTGTGCAGTAGTGTGGGGAGGGAGAAGGTTTCTGAGCTATAGCAGACGCAGCGCCCGGCTCCTGTTTGCTGAGCTCTGTGTTCCAGTGCGGGTGGGGGAGTAGCTGTAGGGACGGGTGCCTGGGGATTCCGGGCTCCCGGCTGTGCCCTCACGGCTGCTGCACCATTGGAGTTCCTCCCCCTGGCCCGCGGCGGGTGGGGGGGTGGCCAGGCGTGTGGCTAGGGTCTTGTGGCAGCAGCTCTTCAGGGCGGGGCGCCGCACCCCTGTGCATTGGTGGGCTGCTAAAGAAAGATCGCTCTCGTGGGGTTTACTCTGGGGCAGAGGGGGTTGTGGTCAGCTTCTCCACATCTCATGGCCTCTGAATTGTGTGTCCTCGCAAGTAGCATCTGTCTTCTGCATTGCACAATTATAAATTAATAATAATAATTATAACCCACTAGAAATTACGGTGTTGAAAGCCCCAGCTCCGTTGGGCATCTTAATAAAAATGATAATTAAAACCATAATTTACAGTAAATGGGGACAGAGCCCGGCCAAGTCCACAAGGAGGATCTGAAAACAGTCCAGCAGGAGGAGGCAGCCGAGGCCCAGCCTTGGCAGTGGCGGATGACCTCGTGGCTTGGCCCCCACTTGCTCTTCTTGGAGCCCCAGGCACCCCCTGGCACTGCCAGCCAGTCTCTTGGGGGGTCCTCACCTGCTACTCACTTCTAGCTCAGCTGCATCACCTGTCTGATGGACATAGGCCCCGATGGAGGTTGGGATAGTGATCCATGGAGTGCTCCCTGTATGGTGATCACAGGGTAGTGATCCCTCGAGTGTTCCCTCACTGTCCACAGGAGTGCTCCCTGTATGGTGATCACAGGATGCTGATCCTTGGAGTGTTCCCTCGCGGTCCACAGGGGTGCTCCCTGTATGGTGATCACAGGATGCTGATCCTCGAGTGTTCCCTCGCCGTCCACAGGGGTGCTCCCTGTATGGTGATCACAGGATGCTGATCCCTCGAGTGTTCCCTCGCCGTCCACAGGGGTGCTCCCTGTATGGTGATCACAGGATGCTGATCCCTCGAGTGTTCCCTCGCCGTCCACAGGGGTGCTCCCTGTATGGTGATCACAGGATGCTGATCCCTGGAGTGTTCCTCGCCGTCCACAGGGGTGCTCCCTGTATGGTGATCACAGGATGCTGATCCCTGGAGTGTTCCCTCGCCGTCCACAGGGGTGCTCCTGTATGGTGGTCACAGGATGCTGATCCCTGGAGTGTTCCCTCACTGTCCACAGGAGTGCTCCCTGTATGGTGATCACAGGATGGTGATCCCTGGAGTGTTCCTCGCCGTCCACAGGGGTGCTCCCTGTATGGTGATCACAGGATGCTGATCCCTGGAGTGTTCCTCGCCGTCCACAGGGGTGCTCCTGTATGGTGATCACAGGATGCTGATCCCTGGAGTGTTCCCTCGCCGTCCACAGGGGTGCTCCCTGTATGGTGATACAGGATGCTGATCCCTGGAGTGTTCCCTCACCGTCCACAGGTGTGCTCCCTGTATGGTGATCACAGGATGCTGATCCCTGGAGTGTTCCCTCGCCATCCACAGGGGTGCTCCCTGTATGGTGATCACAGGATGCTGATCCCTGGAGTGTTCCTCGCCGTCCACAGGGGTGCTCCCTGTATGGTGATCACAGGATGCTGATCCCTGGAGTGTTCCTCGCCGTCCACAGGGGTGCTCCCTGTATGGTGATCACAGGATGGTGATCCCTGGAGTGTTCCCTCGCCGTCCACAGGGGTGCTCCCTGTATGGTGATCACAGGATGTTGATCCCTGGGGTGTTCCCTCGCCGTCCACAGGGGTGCTCCCTGTATGGTGATCACAGGATGCTGATCTCTGGAGTGTTCCCTCGCCGTCCACAGGGGTGCTCCCTGTATGGTGATCACAGGATGCTGATCCCTGGGGTGTTCCTCGCCGTCCACAGGGGTGCTCCCTGTATGGTGATCACAGGATGATCTCTGGAGTGTGATCGCTGACCACAGGGGTGCTCCCTCTATGGTGATCACAGGATGGTGATCCCTGGAGTGTTCCTCGCCGTCCACAGGACCATCTCCCAATCCTGGACATTATTTTTTTCCATCATGCAGCGGGTCTTATCTGGGGTGGGTGAGGAGGGGGCCGCACCAGCAGTTTTTTCTGTCCTTCTGTCCCAGTGTTCCCAGCCAGAGCCCCTGCCACCTTGCAGGGGTGTTTGGACACACAGAGGAAGTGGCCGGAAGCTTGTGCTGCTCATCTGTGTTCCTGCAGCAACCAGACACGTTCCTGGCCTCCCCCTCCATACATCATGTGTCTCATCGCATGCTCTTCAAGCCTTAGGGCGGAGTGTTCCACAGAGGCAGTCCCACGAGGAGGCCTGAGCCATGGTCCACAGTGTGATCTCTGGCAGCCACTTCATGGGTCCGGGTCCACCTCCAGCCTGTGTGGTGCCCCCGGTCCTCAACAGCCACTGAAGGATCCCAGCAGGTAGTTTTTATTATTATTATTATTTTTTTTTTCTGGATCACACCCGGCGACGCTCAGGGGTTACTCCTGGCTCTGCACTCAGGAATTACTCCTGGCGGTGCTCGGGGACCATATGGGATGCCGGGATCGAACCTGGGCCGGCATGGGCCGGCTGTGTGCAAGGCAAACGCCCTACCCGCTGGGCTATCGCTCCGGCCCCTCAGCAGGTAGTTTTAAAATGAGAGTTCTACCTGCAGAGATACCATCCCAGCAGAAGAGCCTATCACAGCCCGGTTCATCAATAAATGCTGGAGATGAGAGGTGACTACAAGAGTATCCCACCCGCATGGCAGAGCCTGGCAAGCTACCCGTGTCGTATTTGGTATGCCAAATACCAGTAACAATTATAGACCTCATTCCCATGACCTGATGGAATGGTTTGAGGCTCTTTATGTTCCTGGAGCAAGCAGGTGCCCTTGGGCTCTACTTGCATGAGACAGGACATATGGAGATGTTACTGGGGCCTGCTTGAGCAAATCGATGATGAATGGGAAGACAGTGATACAGAGAGTGATTTTTTTTTTTTTGTGGGGATTTGATTTTGGGTCACACCAAGTATGACTCCTGGTTCTGTGCTGAGGGATCACTCCTGGGGGTGCTCAGGAAACCATCTGGGGTGCTGGGGATCAAGCCCATGTAGGCCACATGCAAAGCAGGAGCCCTGCTTGCTCTACTGTTTCTCCAGCTCTCTTCATTGTTTGTTAAATGTGTACTGGAAGCCCGCCTGGTACAGCCCAGACGCTGCAGTTGCCATGGCCCAACTCCACTGCTTTCGGCTCATCTCTGCAGAGAAGCCAATGAAAATTCCAGGTACACCTGTTTCCAGGCTGAGAACTCTAGGTTCTTCTCGGAGTGGGGGTGGGCAGCCTGCCCCCAGCCCCTGTGCTTCCGGAAGTTCCAGCAGTCACACCCAGATCAATACCTGCCATCATGTAAATGCATCAGCTCAGTTCTGCAGGTTTCTGTAATGCTCAGACTCTTTTGCGGCCACATGACACCTCCAAATTCCACAGTTCTGATATCCCAGTCGGAGCACACCAAATTAGATGGGAAAGGAACCTGCAAGTCAGCTACGCCCAGTAAACAGAAACAGTACAGAGGCTCAGCCAGCAAGAAACAGCCTAGTGAACTCTCAGACGAGGACTTCGTTGACCCCAGAAAACCCCACGTGGGTGAAACCTAACAGTTTTCATGGATTTTACTTTACTGTAAACTTATTTTACTTTCACTGTAGTATTTTTGTGGTAATTCCATTAGCCATTCCATTAGTTGTAACAAGCAACATGAAATACATTATTTTGTGCCTGCTCAGGGGGCACGCGTGGAGGGTGATTGGGACAGTGGGGGCATGGTGGACGGAAGGTCGCTCCGGTGGAGGCATTGGAGCTGGGACACCGAGTGCCATCGCAGTTGTGTTATGAACAACTCTGCAAACCAACCACAGTGTTTAAGTAAAGTGGGAAAAAATGCCAGGAAGTACTTGATTTCAGGAAGGGAGCTGGGAAGAAGGCAGGCAAAATATAAAACAAACCAGACTGGTGGAGGGGCCTGATCTACCTGCAATTTCCTCTATAGGCAGCCAGGAAAACTGGTGGGATATAGTTTTTATTTAATATTTTGGTCTCTTTGATAGTATGTTTGTGTTTCAAGGCCACGTCTGGCAGTGCTCAGGGGTTACACCTGGCTCTGCACTCAGGAATTACTCCTGGAGGTGCTGGGGATCAAACCCAGATCAACCGAATGCAAGGCAAGGCAAGTGCCTCCCTCTGTGCTGTATCAGCTCTCCAGAGCCTGTGGCCAGGCAAAGCATCTAACCCAAGACAGGCCAGAGAGACAGTTCAAAGGGCTGATTCCAGCTTTGCACACAGCAAACCTAGACTTTCCCCTGGCACAGCCCCCTGCGCTGGTAGGAGCAGCCTTCGAGACGCGAAGGGGATGGTCCCCAAACCACAGACAAAGCAAACAGCACCCCACACCCCCAGAGCAAATCTCAAGGCAGGGAGCTAGCAAACCTCCACGGCCCTGCATTTCCTGACTGAGGCCCTGTAGCTGGTGCTCCTGTGCATCCCAGCTGCCCGCCTTTGTTTTCCCGAGTTTATTGGCTCTAAATATCCTCCTGCACCCCTGTGCTCTTAAGCTGTTCAATCTAAGCGTTGTCATAAAGTTAATTTTTTATGATGTAGCAGGTTATTAAATTTAGTAACCCATTGCCTTCATTATTTTCACAAACTTTGGCACTGTGCAGAATTGGCTGAGGGCCCCCGACACCCCTACATTAGCTAATTAAACTGGTCATCACTGTGGTGGTAGGCAGTGAGAGACGCTATTCTGGGGGCCCGCTCCTGGACGCGAGCGGTAGGTAACATTAATAAACTTTTCCTTTTACGATAGGAAACTACCCCCTAGAGGTGCGGTTTGCTCTGGGAGGGCTGTTGTGTTTCCTTTCAGCTTCTGAAGCACCCCTGCTCGGCGGCTGCTGTGGAGGCATTTGTGAAGCCCGGAGGACAGAGGTGCCTCCCACGGCCGCCTCAGAGCAGGCTCGCCGCGTGGAGGGGCCGCTTGAGCCAACGCAGGGCCCCCGGTGTGTGACCCGCAGAACGGGCCCCCGCCCCGGTGTGTAACCCGCAGAACGGGGCCCCCGGTGTGTAACCCACAGAACGGGGCCTCCGTGTGTAACCCACAGAACGGGCCCCCGGTGTGTAACCCACAGAACGGGCCCCCGGTGTGTGACCCGCAGAACGGGCCCCCGGTGTGTAACCCGAAGAACGGGGCCCCCCGGTATGTAACCCCGCAGAACGGGGCCCCCGGTGTGTAACCCGCAGAACGGGGCCCCGGTGTGTAACCCACAGAACGGGGCCCCGGTGTGTAACCCACAGAACGGGGCCCCGGTGTGTAACCCACAGAACGGGGCCCCCGTGTGTAACCCACAGAACGGGGCCCCCGGTGTATAACCCGCAGAACGGGGCCCCCTGGTGTGTAACCCGAAGAACGGGGCCCCCGGTGTGTAACCTGCAGAACGGGGCCCCCCGTGTGTAACCCACAGAACGGGGCCCCCGGTGTGTAACCCGCATGCGTGGAAATGGGTGGCTTTGCCGTAGCCAACACGGGAATTCCCTGAGAGGCATTGGTGCCTGCTCAGGGATACAGCCCATAGCTCCCCGCGCCCGCTGAACCTGGTCTGGCCACAGAGGTCGTCTGCCAGGGACACGGCGGATTCTCGGTCATCGCTCAGGAGCGGCAAAGTGGCATGCCTGCGGGACTTTAGTGTTTATGCGGAGGAACTTGTGAGGTCATTGTTGGAAGCAACGTGGAATGTTTCAGAGCATTATAAAGAATCCGATGAGAGCCGCTCATCCCGTCGGCAGGAGCTCACCGGTGCCCGGGAAGGAGGACGCGGAGGGAGGCCCCGATTGTCAGGCGCTGAGGGTCAGTCCGGCCAGTACGATGGGGGTCACTCTGTGTTCTTGCCCTCTCCACTCGGTGAAACAGTGCCACCGGGCACCGTGCCCACCGCCTCCGCCACCCCGCCCCTCTGCCGCTTTGCCTTTTCATCCCCTTTGATGAAACTGTGATGATGACGATTTCCAATGATTGCTCAGATCTGAACCTTTGACGGTTCTCTGCAGGCACTTGCGAGTGTGTGAAGCCAGGGAATTGCAGGTCCTGTTTGGCCACTTCCTGTTGCCCCGTGGCTGTCGGCGTTTCATTAGCCTGATCGATGCGGCACAGACGCCAGCAGGGTTTGTCCTAGGCCTGCGCCTCCCCAGGCTGGGAGCAGCTGGCGGAAAGCTGCTGGGTTGCCCCCTCCTCTCTTTCCTCCTCTCTCCCTTTCCTTCTCCTTCCCTCTCTCCCACTCTCCCTCCTCCCCTCCCTGCCTCTCCCTCTCCCTCCCTCTTCCTCTCTACCTTTCTTTCTCTCCCTCTCTCCCCCTCTCTCTCCCTTCTCTCTCTCTCCCTCTTTCCCTTTCTCCCTCTCTCCCTCTACCTCCCTCTCATTCTTTCTCTCTCCCTCTCTCTCCCTCTCTCTTTCTCTCTCTTCTCTCTCTCCCTTTCTCCTCTCTCCTCTCTCCCTCCCTCTCTCTCCCTCTCTCTCCCTCCATCTCTCCCTCTCCCTCCTTCTCTCCCTCCCTCTCCCTCCCTCTCTCTTCCTTCTGTCTCTCTCCCTCTCTCCTTCCTTCTCTCCCTCCCTCTCTCTCTCCCTCTTCCTCCCTTTCTTCCTCTCTCCCTTTCTTTCTCCCTCTCTTCCTTTCTCTCCCCCCTCTCCCTCCCTCCTCTCTTCCCCTCTTCCTCTCTCCTATTTTTTTCTCTCTCCCTCTCTCTCTCTCCCTCTTCCTCCCTCTCTCCCTCCCTCCTCTCTTCCACTCTTCCTCTCTCCTATTCTTCCTCTCTCTCCCTCTCTTCTCTCCTCTCTCCCTCTCTCTCTCTCCTCTCTCCCTCTCTCTCTCCCACCCCTTTGCTCACTGATGATCTGGGGTGTATTACTGACACCCTCATTAAAAGTGAGCACATTTCATTGCCTCGTGGCTCTGAGACTGAGTTTCAGGCTCCTCTTATTACGTACCCCAAGAGAAGGCGGACAGATTTGGGGGCTGTTTCCCACTTGAAATCCTTTATGTGTTACTTTATTTTTATTTATTTATTTATTTTTGTTTTTGATTTTGGGGCCACACTGGGCAAGTGATGACTGGACACGCCTGACTCTGTGCCCAGGAGTCACTCCTGGCGAGGGCCACATGGGATGCTGGGGACTGAACGGGGTCTGCCACATGCAAGGCCAGCGCCCTCCCCGCCGTGCTCTCACTCTGCCCGACTTGAACATCAGGTCCAAGTAGAGGAGGAGATTCTTAGTTCCTGGCAAATGAATATCTCAGGATAGCCTGGAATGAAGAAATTGGCAGAAGCTGAAAGACTCAGACTATCCCAACAGTTGATCTCGAGGGTCTTTTGGATCCAGTGGTCCGATGGAAGGGAGGTGCTGTAGCCAATGGGTGCTGGGCCTACAAGGATGCTTGTAGCGAATTCCTAACTCTGGTCTGTCGGCTCTTGGGTCTCGCTGCTGGAAAATGCACGTAGGGAACGGATTCCTTCCGGTCCTGAGACGGTGCAGACATATGTGGCGGGTGGGACGCGTGAGAGACAGCACAGGAGCAGCAGCAGTGTTGGTGGCAAGAGAGGGTCTGTCGCAGGCGGGCCACTGGCAGTGGCCGTGTGCCATTTTCCAGGTGTGCTTCCTCTCACTCCTCGAAGGAAAAAACAGCCACGTCTCTTATTTCAGTCTTGCCATGAAAAATACCTTAATCAAAGTCTGACATCACTGTGTTCCTCTCAGATGCGCCCGGCGCAATGATTTGCTGCTTGTTTGTGTTGCAGGAGGATCACTAAGTTTCTGGGGGCGGACGGCAGCGCCTGGGGTCCCTTCACTCAGAAATAGCCTGAGCGGGGATGCCAGAAGCGTGTCCCAAGTCCTGAGTCTGGGTTTTGGCAGGCTGTGCTGGCTTCTCGAGCACGAGTTTATAGAAATAGACAGCACGTCTCCGTGAAGCCGGGATGGATGGAAACGATCCGGACCCATGTTCCTGGCGGAAAATGACACTGTGCCTGCACGCGGTTCACGTGGCCCTGGAGACTGCGCCGGGGTCCTTAGACACAGGAAGCGTGAATTACACGGCTGCCTTGTGTCGTAGAGTGGTCACCTGGTGACCGCACAGTCTCTCTCTCTACCTCTCTCTCTTCCCCTCTCTCTCTCCCTCTCCTTCCCTCTCTCTCTCTCAACAGTGTTTTTGCAGGGTTGTTGTTGTCGCTTTGGGCCACAGTCCTGTGTTCAGGGATCGCCTCCTGGTGGGCCTTGGGGGCCCAGAGGAGGCGCCAGCGACGGGACTTCCGTTGTCCCATGTGCAGGGCGGGTGCCGTAAGCTGCTGTTTCTGGCCCCTGTTGGTGCAGTTCGGAGCCAACATCTCCTCGACACTGCCCTCCCCTTACTCGGCTCGAGTCTCAGCCTGGAGACCCTCTCTGGGTCTGTAGTGATGTCCTTACCCCTTGCCCCGCCCCTGATGTCGGTCACTGGGGACCCACACGCCACCCTCCCTCTCCGGCGTCCCGGAGCTCGGTCTCTGTGTCTCTCTGTCTCTGCCTGTTCATGTCTCTTGCACTGCTGCCCTTTATTGGCCGCGTAAGTCTTTGTATTTAGTGTTTAGCATATTCAGTTAGTTCCAGTCTATCAATCATGCTGTTCAAGTTTTGAGTCCTTCCTGTTCACCTTCTTATTAAATTTTACATAGATGTTAAAATCCAACGGGTCTGTTGGAATCTTCCCTTGCAGTTGTGAATTTGTATAGATCTTTCCCTCTTCAGTTTGGGTCACGTGTTAGGCACCTAAACTTTGCTCATGGTGGGTTGGAATTTTATTCTATGAAGTGATCAGCATTTTTCTTAACGTTCTCATCGTCTATATTAACATGGCACATCTTTTTCATTTTGACTGGAATTCTTACGTTTAGGTAAGTGTCTAACTTTTTGTTTTATATTTAAGTATGTATCTTATTTAGGAAAATGTCTTTTGATTCGTTCACATTTGAAGTCATGGCGGGTCTATTTTGGGTCAAGTATACCTTCTTATGGCTCTTTAGCTTGCGTTATGTTCCTTATTCACTTTTTCTCGCCTCCTTTTTCTGACGATTCTATTTCTCCCCTTCTGCTGCTTGTTAAGCTGAATTATGGCGGTCGAGCTCACACCTGCCTCTCTGGTGTCTCGTGTTCTCCGTCAGTTCACGGTTCTTCACTGCCTGCACAGAGCCAGGGGCTTGGCGCCGCTTTTACTTTATTTTTCTTGGGATGTTTGAGCCCTGGTTACTCTCCTGTTTACGTGTTGTCACTCCAGTGATTCGTGAGACTCATAGACTTCTCTCACCTTCTCTTCTGCAGGGTTCGAGACCGCCAAGTCCTTTGCCCTCCACGGTGCGCACGTGATCCTGGCCTGCAGGAACCTGACGAGAGCCAACGACGCCGTGGGCCGCATCCTGGGAGAATGGGTAAGTCGGGGCGCGCGTCGCCTCACAGCTGTGTTCAGGCTCACGCCGTGCTGAGCCCCGAGCATTCGCCCCTTCACTGTGCATCCTCTGAGCTTGAGGCTTCTTTGTTTGTTTTTGCTTTTGGGGTCACACCTGGCGATGCTCAGGGGTTACTCCTGCCTCTTCGCTCAGGAATTACTCCTGGCAGTGCTCGGGGACCATATGGGATGCCGGGATCCAACCCAGACCAGCCATGTGCACGGCAAACGCCCTCCCTGCTTTGCTGTCGCTCTGGTCCCTGAGCTGGAGGCTTGAGGTCGCCTCTCCTCCAGCTCCTTCGTTGAGAGTAAAACGCAGAGTGGCCAGCCTGCCCCTAGGGGGTTTCCTCTACACCTTCAGGTTTGCAAGGGGCCGGCTCGAGCTTCCGTGTCGGGCTCTGTCCGCGTGGCGGTGGGTGTTGCTCTAAGTGTATAAATGGCATTGGTCCTGTGGCATCGCCACCTGAGAAGGGCAAGATTGTGCCGTGCACAGCGTCAGGGCTCAGGGATGTGGCCTGGGGTGAACCGTGTTTGCAGGGAGTGACAGAGAAGGGGGGTGCCAGATTCTGCTGGGCTCTAGCCCGCATGCCCTCCCCCATGCCCAGCAGTGGCTCTGACACATGGCCACCCCCATCCTTGTGTTACTGTCACATCGATCTCTCCAGGTTTCTGAGCCACTCCCAGCCTGACTCTGCTGGTGCTCTCGGGGCGAATCGGATCCGGGTTGGAGGGGACGCTTCCGCAGCATATTGGCGGGCACAGTGATCTGAGGTGTTTTTGTTGCTGTATCATCAGGCTCGCCCTGGCTCCCTGCGCCGCCCAGGCATGAGCTTTGTCTGCGACGGGGAGCGGGAACTTCGTGTCTCCTTCCAGCCTCCCCACCTGGGCTTCTGCTCCTGGTTCATCTCAGAATCCTTGAGTTCCAGAACATTCTTGTCTGCCTCCAAGTCAGAGTTGACTCCCCGCTTCAGTCCAGGGCAAGATGCCCACTGCCACTGACCGGGGCTTGGTCCGGCATGTTTTATCCAGTCTCGGAGAGGGGCTGAGCTGCTTGACTTATCGTGGGCCAGAGGGCCAGGGGGGACCGGAGGCCAGGGGGGACGGACGGGTGCTCCTGGGGCACTCCCAGTGACATGTGGCTGAGTAGATGGTTCAGAGCTGGACCTGGCGATGCGCAGCAGCTTGTGGGAGCCACGGGTGCCCAGGTTGGAGTCTGGGGCCGAGCTGGCGCCCGGCCCAGGTTTGTCCAGCCAGGGAAAGGCGCAGAGGGAGAGGCAAGACCCGCTGAGCCACGACTCCTGGCCCCTGTGCAGTGCCTGAGGCCCCAAGCCAGCGCCCAGTGTTTCTACCCTCTGCTCCTGGTGCACCCGAACCTTCCTCTGCTTCTCCTCCTGGGTGCCCCGGGAGGCTGACTCAGGGGTTGTCCTGTTGCTTGGAGGGAGCCCCCTGGGGTTGCGTTGCTGGCCACCTCCTCGGTGCGTCTCTGACCCGCTTCTACAGGGATCTGCTGCTCCGTGCAACAGCTGCGGAGAGCAAAGTGGTCCATGTTCTGCGCCTCCCCGCAGCTCGTCCTGCTGCTGCTTTCCTGGGAACGTGCCTCTGACCGCTGTCTCGAGGCCCCGGGAGGGAGCCGTGGAGAACAGTTAGAGCTTAGCAGTGTGGCCCAGGCAGCACCCAACCGCCTCCTAAAGGGACAGTCCACTCAGCTTCATTTAGTGAGGCGGGAGCCGGGGCAGCCCCCAATCATGGTTAAATCAGGGTCTCCGGAAGAGGATGACTGCGGCCTGTGCGGGGACAGCAGCCGCCGGCCGCCATGACCTGCCTCCCCAGTCTCAAGAGGGCCCCTAACCTCGATGGGACGCGGTCTCCTTCTGGGCTGGGTTTGTCCTTCCCTGGGCCCAGTTAGAGCTCGTGCCAGTGGTTCCGTGGCCTCAGCCCTGGGATCTGGCTCCACCCGGCCCTGCTCATAGTTTCGAAATCGAGGGAGCCAGGGCTGATGTGTGGCAGAACACACCTTAACACCCGCTGCCTCCTGCTGGGGCCTTCCTCCTTCCCGCCTCTTCCTCGCTCTCACCCACGCCGAGCCCTCAGTCCCTGGGCAGTGAGGGCATGGCGGAGAAGGGGCCTGGCTGGGCGGGGGCACCTGTTCTGAGCGCCCTCCCCTTCTCTCTGAATCTGCTTATTGGGTGCAGAGTGGGATGGAAGTTCAGGCGAGACCCCTGGTGGGGGCAGGAGGGAATGGGGTCGGGTGCCCAGACACTTGAGCCAGTGCTGGGAATTGAGCGGTCCGTGGAGCTGGGCGGAGTGAGCCGGAGTGGCGAGAGGGCCGGTGGCCCACACTGCCGGGAGTGGTCCTGAGACCTCGCTGCGGGACCCTCATCCCGAGCAGCTTGGGTCCTGAGAAAGGCTTCAGCTGGCCTGACTTGGCCTGAATCTGGCCCCTACGCTCCTGGGGACAGTTCGGTGTCCGACCCTTCGCTGAGTCACTGGGCTGGGGTCCAGCCGCACGGCCCAAGGGAAGGCAGGCGGAGGTGCCTTAGGAGCCCCCTACAGAGGTGGACGTCAGCGGGACAGCGGGACGGTCTGTAGGACATGCAGAGTCCAGAAGCTGTGACCTTCGTGTCTCCAAACTGGAGTCGCTTCATCCTGAAGTCCAGAGCCTCCGATCGGTCAGAGCGAGGTGCTGCATGCCCGACCCTGTTCATCCTGTGTCTGACACTTTGCTGGTGGTCAGTGAAGTGTCTGGGCTACCCCAGCCGCTGCTCTCTGTAACAGCAGAGAACACTTTATTCATACGCGCAAGGGAGCCTGTGACACTCACGTCCTTGGCCTCTCCCGGTGGCCGAGATTCTTTATCCACTGGTTCCCCCGCCCCGGAGCCGCCACGAGTTCTGTCCCTGTCTTCATCTGTCTGGACTCCTACGTTGTAATAGATGTGGATTTAGTTTGTTGATTAGTATTTTCCAGCGTAGTTCAGATTAGCACTGAGCTGTCATTTGAAAAGCCATCTTAATTATTTATGTGATTGCTTTTTCCTTTGTATTTACAACAAAATACACTTTGCATATATTCAGGGCAGATGATTAAGGGTTTAGTCATTGGGAGCAGCGAGCAGCGGGCCATCAATACGGGTCTCAAGAATGCGGGGAGATGAGGGGTGAAGCTTTATTAGTCGGAGGTGATGGAATGCGCCGTGAGCACGGGCCATGCGCCTGGATGCGGGACGGCGGGGCATCGTGGCGGCCTGTGGGA